>CAUYON010032735.1:0-145396 GCA_963573935.1 Arctocebus calabarensis
TCCCAGCCAGCACCGGTCTCAGATGGAGGAGTTAAAAAGTCTCTGGCAACTAGATAGCAGGGATCTGTTGGAAGCTCTAGTATAACTCGCTCAGGTGCTCTGTGAGCTCAGGAGGACCCCCCCAGCAAGTAGATTAGTCTGGGAAAGTTGATGCTTCCTTCCCCAACTTGCCCCTCTGTCACACCCAGTCAGTGGTAATCCCGCAAGTCTGTGATCCAGTTTCCTCCAATGAGCAGATGCCCCAGAGGTTTGTGCCTGCCTGGGTCACAGTGAGGTCTGTGGCTCCTCAGCTGGTCTGCCACTCCCTGTCACTGTTTGGCAGGGGGAGGTGAGGCCTGACAACCTGGGTACTTGTAAGGGGCTGGGGCAATTCACTCAGTTCTGGCCCTGTCCCTGATTGATGTTGCTGATAGAACAAAACAAGTTTGCAGAATTTGTTTCTGTCACAGCTATTTTCCCCTGATCAGATGTTGGGCTGCAAATAGGTCTGACTCAGTATGTGAGTTCCAGCCCTTTGTCTCAGCTTTCTTCCCCTGAGGGCCAAGTGTGTCTGAAGCTAAGCAAAGCAGCCTCTGCCCTGGGAGTCAGCTGACTCTATGCGTATTCTAATTCCCACGCTCCTTCCTCAGGCATATCCTTCACGCGCCTTGGTTGCTGGTCCACTCTGCTCTGCCGGTGGCTGCTGGAGAAGCCCCCCGCTTCCCCTGGCTGCCCAGAGAGACTGGGAGTATCTCCTCAAAACATCCCCAGGACTGCGAGCCCTCCTGCCATTGTTCCCGCTGCAGCTGCCATTTCGTGCCTCAGGGGACCTTCTTTCCAGCTCAGCCTCCTCTCAGCTCACTTTCCTCTTACCACTCCCTAGCCGGAAAATCAGCACAGATCAGCAACAGTCTGTGCCCTGTCCACAACCCTCAAGAAAAATGTCCAAGAATCTGGACTCTGTGGGGGACAGGACTTCAGACCTAGGGGTGAGAGTGGAGGGGGAATGCCAGGAGCTCAAACTTGCAGGTAGAGAATATATACAGTTTTATGCCTGGCGAGAGAGTGCTGCGGCACCCTAGTAGGGGAAGGAGGTCTGGTTTTTAGAGGGTCTCTCTGTGGGGTACAGTGGGTAGACATCTGATCTAACTCGCATCTGAATAAGCTTGCTTGTTTGTACGGAGGTATAGAGTATACTGCAAGGTGCTCTCATGGGGAAGGGAACTCCTGTCCGATTGGTGATGTGCGCTGTACCTTTTTGTTTGTGTCCTTGGGGTCTCAGGTCACCCCAGCAGGGATGATATGTGTTCTTCGACCTTCTCTTTTGGCTCAGATCCAAACCATCAGCTTTCTTGCTAAGTTTCTGTCCTTTAACTCTCCTTCTGGATGGGAGCCTCTACAGAAAGCTGGCTACAGACCACCATTGGCTCCTCCCCCAACCTCCTCTTTTCTAATGATTTCTCCCTATTTTCACCTCATCCCTTCTCATGCTAAGGTCAGGGCCTTGGTGCAGCCCATGCACCCTGCTTTTCAGTGTAGTCTAGGTTTCCCAAGCCCTGTGGTTCCCCTGTCTTGCTCTGGCTCTGGCTTCTAGATGACTGCCCAGGGTGTGAGTGCCTAGGAGTGGGATTTCAGGGTCAGGGTGCACAGCACCTACAGCTGTGCCCTGCTCTCACTCTGTAGGGACCACTCAGGCTCACGTTCCTCACTGCCAGGGTCTGTGTGCACTTGCCTCCACCACGCAGGGTGTTTACGTTGGGAGCCGAGGATCCACAAATGCCTGGGAAGGACCCCACTGATCTCATTTGCCCTATTCCTGGCTCAGATCTTTGCCCAGGACTGAACATTACCCCAATCCTGGCTTTTTACTCTTTTCCTGCCATCTGATCCTTTCTACATAACACCCTGCATGCTGCTACCCAATTTTTAATTGTTTGATTCATAAGGCCAATTGGTCATTGAAGAATGGATAAAGGTTCTACAGGCCTCTCTTTGACTTTAAACTGCTCTGTTGCCTGCCTGACTGATATAGCATAATACTTGGCCTAGTATAGACAGCCAACAAATGCTTAATGACTAAGAAGCAAAACATTAAAAGCATAAAATCAGCCTGTCAGTTCTGATCCAGATGCTTTAGAATGGTTTTGATCCATGGATAGTCAGGACAGGATGAATCAGGCGGTAGGTACCCACCTGACCCAAGGCACAATTCAGAAATAACACTCAGAGCCTCCTAAAGTTGTGATTCTGATATATGGTTTGGCTGGGATTCAAACTTTCAGCTTCATAGGAAGTCTCTCCAGAGCTCTTCTACTCTACCAAACTGCCTCTCACTGCCTGCCATTGCTTGTTGCATTTGTTGGGGTTTAAAATCTTGTGATTTAATAATTTTTTAAAAAGCACAAATAAACTATAAAAATAAATAAATAAAATCTTGCTGTTTTGCTTACTTCTAATTGTTCTTTTGGGATCAGAAAAAGACATCTGGGTATTTATTACACCCAAGAGCAGGTGGGATAGCCCAGGGGTGTGAGGACCCCAGCCTAGCTGGTCCGTCCTTTGTAAACCTAGCCCCTTTTGTGCATAGCAGAAGTATTGGAGAGGCTACAGAAGCAAGGGCTGCCTTCTCTAAGGGTCCTTGAGAACCAGCCCCAACAGAGGGCACATGTGGCCTCTTTGGCAGAAGAGATGAGTGAAGTCTAAGTGAGGAAAATTCAAGGACAAAACCAGGTTTGCACTGAATTGTTTGCTACTGCTACCCAAGCCCCCTGCCAGCCTGTCACCCTATTCTAATCTTTGGGCCCTGCAGACTGCATCTCCCTAAAGATAAAAGCATATTAGTACCTGCTTCAGGGAAGCCAGCAGGGGTGAACTCCAGGGGAGGGGTACTGGGGTGGGGGCTATGAATTCCTTAATAACAATTACCACAAGCGCCAGAGCTTTCCATTTAATTAAACCAGTGGTTCAGCTTTGGGATCTATCCTGAGCTTAGTTGCTTTTGCTTCTTTCTTTTCATTCTGTCTTTTGTATGATGTTCTCGCTTCCTCGGTCTTCTATCTCAGTATAGCAGGATATCTGAAATGATGAGTAGGTGGAAAAAGAGAGAGAGAAATGATTTCTCTTCTGGTGACTTAATGGAAGGTAATGAAAGAACTGAATCAAGAAGCTAATAGTTACTATCATTTATGCTCCCTAGAAAGCTTGATACAGGTGAACTCTAAATTATCTCTGCGAATGGTACAGTGATAGCAAAGGAAATGATGCCACAGGTCTGTTTAGCACTTGCTGTTTCCCAAGTGATTTTCCACACAATCTCTCATTGAAGCTGCCCAGCAACTCCTTGGAGTTGGCGCCATTATCTCATGTGACAGATGAGAAAGGTTAAATGACTTCTCAAAAGTCACCCAGCTGATACGTGGCAGTCAGCTCTCAAACCTGGGGCTTTCATGTTGAGTCCAATGCCTCCGCAGTGATTCCACAAACAATCCTAAATCCCCATTTGAGGTGCTGCTTTGAATTTTCTCTCCCACAGAATTGGTGCATAGGAATGGAGCATCCCCACCTGTCCTGCTTCTAGAGAATGGTGAAGTATTCTAAACCAGACCTCCTGTGTGAGCTATGCTCATAACCACCGAGACAGGGTTCCTCATCCCTGTTTGGCAGGAGAAGCAGCTGAGACCTGGGAGATCCTAAGTCACTTGGTCCAAGCACATTTCTAGTAAATGGTAGGTGGGGCTACACTAGGCTGCTCTGATGAGGCACCGTGTGACCACTGGCCTAGCCAGCAGACAATGCTAGCATCCCCACTTCCTAGTAAACTTGTGCTGGGCTGGCAGTGAATCTAGATGACCAGAACATATGTGGCATGGCCAGTTCTGTAGTCCCTCGCCCCACCGGTGGTGGCTCTCCTATACAGCCTTCCTGTTATGCATGTCTGCCGATGACACTGATGAGAGGGCAGCACAGGAAAGCTCCAGATACCCAAGGGAGAAGCTCAGCCTCCCTCTTCCATCTGGACTTGGCTTTCATCATTGTCACCCTACATGCTGCAGGGATATAAGTTCCAGGGGTCCAGGCTCAACTTGAGGCAGCGGGGCCTTTCCATGAGCCATAACTCTACCCACTAGTGAAAGGACTGGGTTCCACTGAGCACCCACGTCTACTGCCTGCCCTCCCATTCTCCAGCACAGCCTCAGGTTGCAGAGTTGTGCGATGTTGTGTGAACATTGCACACTCTTCAGTCATGGAGTCAGGAGTGACAAGTGGCCCGAGGGGTCCAGCAGCCCTCTGACGCTTTGATCCCCTAGACCCAGCATGTCTACCTTCTTCTCCAGCTATGTCACCGAGCTCAAGCTGGCAGAGGACCGCTCCCTTGCTCCCACACAGCCATCTGAAGCAGATGGTGCCTCTCTCCTTGGTGCATATAAGGAATAACCCTAAAAATATTAATTGATCAGTTAATTAATTTAAAAGACTCATTGCCATGGAAACCTAATATGTACACAACACTGTGCTGTCTCTTGCTTAAGGGCCTGGGAAAGGCAGGCTCTTCCTGTCCATCTATGGCACCAGCTCTTCCAGGCTGGCAGCCATGGAGCTGCCTCAAAGGACAGTCCCACTCCCCTGTTAGGTTCCCACCATGGAAAGGGGAGAAAAATCCCATCAGGGCCTCTAGTCAGGGGGTCTGCCAGAAATCAAGTTGTAACCAGCATGATGTATTTCAGAGCATCTCAGCCCCTACCCATCAGCCTGGGCACCGTTAATAATCCACAGCCTAATGATGGAGATGAATATCAGAGCAGGGAGCAGGGAGGTGGCGGGAATAAGTGACTTATTAGCTCAGCTCCAGGTATAACCTTCTCCCCACAGCCAAGCCAGGCCAGAATGATTTATTGATACAGTAAACAGATTTTTATAATTAAAATTGATTTTTGGTTTTAGCCTGGTGTGGAAGTGCTGGGTCAAATTCAAGAGGGGAAAGGAGGGTAGTCCAGGGAAGGGCTCTCAATTTCCCATATATCTTAGATTGTTAGAGGACAAGGGAACCTCTCACTCACAGGTGAGAAAACAGCAGCCCTGAGAGGTTGATCTACAAGGCTGGCCTCAGATGGTGAGGTCAGACAGAGCTGCGGTTGGATTCAAGTCTTCCGGACCCCTGAGATTCACTGATTTTCCTGGGATTAAGTGTGCAGGTGCTCACTGAGCCTTGGTATACCATTATGTTGGTTGTTCACTGCACAAGGATTCCTCACTGAGGGGATGAGTAGGGATTGGAACCAGCCACAGCTTGTGTGCTAATGCAGGGCTACAGCTACCCAGGGGATGTGTTCAGAGGCACCGTCTGGAACCGTTCTTTTGGGAGCCAGCTCTTAGCTGGCTGGCAGCTTCTAGGGTCCTGAGGGGCTTTGGCCATCTGACATTCAGTCCATTGTCCAGTGCCCAGAGGCTATGCTAGAGCTGTTTGTTGACGGCCCCTGACGGGTTGTGCTGCAGACAGTGGAGAGACACTGGGCTGCAGAGGTCTAGAGCAGTGGAATTCATCAGGTACAGAACTGGTGACTCTGGCAGTGGCGGACACTAATTGAGAGAGGGTGCAAATATACCAGCATGTTCTTGAGCACATGAGCCTGGTTACGTCTAGACCAGGCTAGCATTGTTGGCATCACCACAGGGCCATACGCTGCCCTTGTTCATTCTCTCCAGCAGTCCCAGCCAACAGAGGAAAGTAAGTTCATGATCATTGCCAAAGTTCACTGAGCAGCCTCCATCGCAGGCTTCAGAGCCACCAGACTCTATATCCCACCCTGACTCTCTACACAAGGCCCTGGAAACCCAGGCAGTGGCCCATGCCCATATTTATCTGTATAAGAGAACAGGAAGATGCACGCATATGGGCATATTCATAAAGAAATGAAGACAGAGTAGACAGCACCTTTTTTCCTGACCTACTGTTTTCTAACAGACCAGTCTTTAGAGCAGTTTTAAGTTCATAGACAATTTGAGCAGAGAAAGTTCCCTCAGACCCTGCGTCCCCATCTTCCACACACAGAGCCTCTCCCACTGTTACTACCCCCCACCAGAGTGTACTTTCGTTATGATCAGGGACCCCGCATAGACACATCTTCATCACCCAGAGCCCACGGTCCATGGGATTCACCCTGGGATTGAACTTCCTCGGGGTTTCAACAAATGGACAAGGACATGTATCCACCATTATAGCGTCAGACAGAGTATTTTCCCTGCCTTGAAAATCCTCTGTTCTCTACCAGTTCATCCCTTTCTTCTCTTAACCCCTGGGCACCCCTGATCTTTTTACTCTCTGTAGCTTTGCTTTCTCCAGGATGTCATATGTTGGACTCTGACTGGTGTAAACTTCTCATATTGGCTTCTTTCACTGAGTCCTACGCATTTGTGTTCCCTCCACATCTAGTCATGTCTTTGCTAACTCATCTCTTTTCAGTGCTGAATAATACTCCAGTGTCTGGATGTCCCAGAGTTTATCTAACCATTCCTCTACTGAAGGGTATATCAGTGTCTTCCAAGTGTTGACAGTTATGAATACAACTGTGTAAACTCGTGTGCGGGTCTAGTTTGGCGGGTGTTAGTTTAAACTGGGGAGAAGACCCTGGATACACAAAGGCTTCCGTGAGTCTAGACCAACTGAAAGGCCCCGGAGGGCACACCTTATCCTGCAGGTGCCCCAGCTGCGCTCTGAACCCCAAAAGGACAGATGGAGGAGGGGCATCTTGAGAGGCTAAATAGCCAAGAGACACAGAAAAAGCTCCCAATTCTTTGTGCAATGATGAGTAGACTACCATGGCACATGAGCAACAAATTAGGGCAGCAGTGCAGATAAACAGTTAATTCTGCATCAAACTCTTCTGTAAGTCACATCTGATTACATGTAATGATGTTATCCTTGTTTTTTTCTTTCAAATTGGGTGTAACTGGCAAACACACAAATGTCTGCAATGAGCAGTGACATCCTATAAAAGAACGGATTAGGTGGCCTCAAGTTCCCATCCAGCTCTGAGACACTTTGGTCCTAAAACAGGGTTTGTCGCAGCCAGCCCAGGCCCTCGCAGTCCTTTCTCTCTTCCTCCCAAGTGTTCTATTGGATCTAAGTGGGTGTGGGTAGTTTTTCCAAGCATCACAGAAGGTCTAAGCATCAGCACATACAGAGTCAAGTCCCTGAGGTCACTAAGGTGCAGCCACAGGGGACAGGAGGAGGACATGGGAAGAAAGGAGAAAAGGCCAGCCCCAAAGGCAGAGGCTGTGGTGAAGCACGATCCCCCATTCCTGGGGTGGCTGGGAGCACTTTCACTCTTGCTCCTCATACTTTGCTCCTGGAAATGAGCCTCCCGGCAGCTGCTACCAGGAGCAGCCTGATACCGGCCTGTCCATGCCAGAGCATGTGTGAGCGAGAGTTCCCGGGCAATTCCGATAAAGAGTGAAAGCAGAGAGAGGCAGAGGGAAAACCAAATGTGGGTGCTGAGATGGGGAGCTTTGCCTTTGTAACCGGTGGTGTCTCCAGTGCCAGCCCCCAGCCCTCCTTTCACTGACATCAGCAGCTGTTTAGTCCGCAGTGTTTTCATTTCCCTTCACTCCTGGAAGGACAGGGACCAGAGGGGATGTGGGGCGGGAGACCCTGTCCAGGCCATGCTGAGTTTAAGTGAACGGACGTGAGGGCAGCAGCCGGTGCTCCTGCAGAGGTTACATGAGACCGACCTCCGAGGTGGAGCTTACGTGCCTTTTCTGTCTTAAATGCCCCCTTTCCAACTGCACCCTCCACCCCAAAGAGCCGGTTTTATTGAGGCCTGTGCTGGCTAAACATGCCTGTGAGTGTCAGTGGTTTTGTGGATTCTTCCCAAGTTTAGGAGGCTGAGTTGCAGGACCAAGGTGAGCAGCGAGGAGAGCTGAGATGGACCCTGCAGGCTCATCCTTCAGCTCAGCTGGGAAGGTCTTTCAGAGGGCAAGGCCTTGGGAAGCCAGCTCAGGGCATTCCCTTCAAATCCTGAGGGTCACAGCTGAACAACTGAGTTAGTCTTTGTATCAGAACCAACTGGACACTCGGTTCTAGCAGGCTGGGAGGGGTAGGAAGGTCAGGGTGTCCTGAAGAGTCGGTTCACCTGGGGGCTTTGGCTGCTGTATGACCCCAGACCGTACTCCAGGCCCCAGAAGAGGATGTGGATTCACTACTGAGCTCTGGGTAGCAGTTGCCACATGACGTAGGCCAGCTCTGAAATCTGCAGCCCATGGAGCCAGTGAAACAATCCCATAATTGGTAAAATCTCATGAAGTCAGACGTGCCAGCCCCTCCCGGCTTTTGCCAGGGTGGCGTGTACCACACTGAGTGATTGTGTAGATACTGTCTACCCCCAGAAACAGAGAGCCTTATTTGGAGATGCGTGCCATTTATACATAGATAGACCTTGCCTGGGAACGGCACTGGCCAAAGACCAATTATAAGATATATTTGAATGGGATCTCTCCAGCCCAAACTCTATCTCCATCAACATTCACCATGTTTGCAGTAACTTTCATCTACAAGCAATTCAAACAGCTACAACTCATGACAGACGAGTGGTGGCGCTTGGTCCCTGCAAGGGAGGGTACTAGAACAGAGAAGGGAGGCTGCACTATGCCCTGGCTTTGTTGTTGGTCACAGACACAGATGCCCTGGGTTAGAGTCCTGGCCCTGCCACTCCCTGGCTGCGTGACCTTGAGCAAGTCACTTAACCTCATCTGTAAAATGAAGGCTGGCACCCTGGACCTGACTGCCTTGTCAGGTTGTGGTGGGGTCACAGGCAATCATGGTTGTGAAATTGCTTTATGGATTGGGATGCCACGTGCAGCCATCGGTGTTGTGGGCCCACCCCTGCTCTGTCTCTGCCCTCTGGTCATTTTCCGCTACTGTGTCTCTCCACTCCAGGGCTAAGCAGCATCTCCTCTGGGTCTCTTGCTCTCTGCGGGCAAAGTCTCAAACCCAGCCCATCACCAGGGCCAAGGGGAGGTGGGGAGGGAAGGAGCACAGCTCTGTGGAAATGCAGATGCCGGGTTCCTGGGAACTTTGGTTTTAGTGCTTGGTCTGGGCATCAGCATTTTAAAAGCTCTGTAGAGGATTCTGATGTTCACTTGAGTTTGGAACCTACTAGGCTGAACCCCAAATCCCTGCCTTTATTTCCTCCTAGCACCTGAGAGGTGCCTTGATTCTTCCCTCAAATGTAGGGGTATCCCGGGAGTGGCACACAGCTCAGACAGCAGTGGCATGGTGAGCTCACTGGGGCTCATACAGCTCAAACCAGCTCCAGATGCCCGGCTCTGGTCCATGTCATGCTGTACTCCTGGCAGCATCCAGAGCAGAATTAATGGAGGAAAAAAGCATTTGAACGTGAACTACACCTATGGCAAGCTACCTGCCCTAAATTGTCACATTCACTTCTCTGCTGCTACCTCAGCCCTGCATCCTACAGATTTGTTTGCAAACTCAACAAATGCCTTGTGTTCAAGTGTTTTCTGGAGGCTGCATTCTTCCTGTCCCTGTCACAGCGGGGCCTGCTGGACTGTGTAGCACCACCATGTGGGGCCTTGCTGCCCCACCCGGCCTGCCAGACACGCCGTGCCAGCCCGATGAGTCCCTGCATGGCACACGGCGTGGGCTCTTGTGCTTGGCTGGAAGCCAGCATGGTTCCCTCTCCCTGACCCACAGTCTGCTTTCTGTTACGGCTGCTCACAGAGAGGTCGGGTAGAGGGGACCCTGACTACATGGAGAGTGCAGGGAACTGGGACCTGGTGCCATCAGAGAGTCTGGACTGCTCCCTATCTTGCACCAACTTCCCCAGGTGCTGTGGGCAGTAACTCGAACTCGTGGCTTTGCCTTTTCTTCCTGCCCCTAGGACTCAAAAGCGGGAGAAAGGCTCTCAGAGAGGCACAGGAGGGGAGAGAAAGAGACAGGGACTGATTGCAAAGTTCTGGGGCTGGCAATGAGGTATAAGCCCTTTTCTATCGATAGCGAGGTGTTTTCAGGCCTGGGGGCTGTAGGGCACCACTCACAGCGGTGTCAGAACGACACTAATGAGGTAGTTGGGTCAGAACTACAATAACGAGGCCCCATCACAGCTCTCTGGAGATCTGATTCCTTTCCAGCACTTACTTACCAGGTAACCCAGGGCAGAAGTATTCCGCTATCACAGGGATGCTTCTGGAAACCGTTAAAGTTTAACTTCAGTTGAAAGTTGAACTTTGCATTTAGGGGAACTTTGTTTCAGAAGTGAATCAGAAAGGTGAGTGGGCTGCAGTTGTCAGGACTGTAAGGGCAGCTGCTGTGTTCTTGGTGTGGATGTCCCAGGAGCTATCTTGGGTATTTGACCTGAATTATGTGATTTAATCTGCATAACCTCTTAGAGGCTTAAGGATGTTAAATGTCTGACAAAGTCATGGAATGACAGAGCCAGGATCTGGACACCAACTCCTCATATTATAAAATCCCAGGTCCCAGCAGCTGCACTCACCTGGCTCCCCTGTGTCCTACAGAGTCTGCCCAACATGTGGTCGCTGAAAGCCCCACCTGCCCACACACACACTTCTAGATTCCTCTGCCAGACTTTACATCTGCCGAGCTTTTCTGTCATAGGCAATGACTTTTTAGTATTGGGGGCTATTTGTTGCTATAATAAGAACCCAGATGGATGGAGAGAGGGTGGCCAAGGTTCTGGGCCTTTTCCCCTGCTATACCCCACATGTCCCCAGAGATGGGCTAATGTTAGCCAAGAAGAGGCTCCTCATCTCTACCTACCCACTTACCCTGGGTCTAGCAATTATTTCTGACCTCACTGGGTTCTCATTGTAAGCAGAGCTCGGAGAGATCCTTCTTGTTTGGGAACAGGGGATCTGTTCCGAGTCTTAGTCTGATGTAGATCAGATTTCCCAGCTGCACGAACTGTGACAGGGATGCATTACCCCCACCCCCACCCCCACCCCTCACCCCTTACAAACAAAGCCCTGATGGAAAGCAGTTGACCCACGACTACAGTCCAGTGGGGTCAGCTCGTAATGGGTGGAAGGGGAAGCTCCACCTGTCTCCTCTGCAGCCCAGCACAGGTGGGGCCTCTGCCTACACTCCCTGTCCCACTCAGAGAAAGGGAAGGATGGACATCATTGAGCATATATGACAGGACAAAATTGGTAGGCAATTGGGGGATATCCTCACTTCTCTCCTTGTGCACACAGGAAACTGAGACTCAAAGTAACTGGCCTAGAGACACACTGTAGGCAAGTGACTGAGCCAGGATTTGAACCTAGGGCTGGGTTTCAAAAGCTGTTCTGTCTCTATTGGCTTTGACTGTGCTTCATTTAGCCCTTCCTGCTATACACACATCCCTTTACTCACCTACATGGTGTTTATATTAATGGTAGACAGAAATGCTAAAAGTAAACCCTGGGGACTTTGTGCTTTATCATCACAGGTTGTAGTAATTTCCTTTCTTAGAATTCAAAGTCTATTTTTGTGTGGGTGTATGGCAACTTCCCATGTGAGGGACATAGCTGCAACTTAGCCTTTGCCTGATAAATACAAGCGATGTGGACTAATTGTATGTACCCTCATATTAATAGGAGGGGAAGCATATTTCTGGTTGAGATCATTCTACTTTTTTAAAATCACAAGAACTAGAGAGGGGGCAGAGCTGAAGGTCCCTGTTATACAGACAGACTTTGTTACCAAGATGAAAATAATATGGGAAGACCCTGGAATGAGACTCCTAGAAGCTTCTCCTTAAGGTAGCTCATTATGATGGAATCTTCCATCTAGAAAGGACAATAGAGATCAATTTATGTCTGAAAACTGAGCCTAAGAGGTGAGGACACCTGTCCACAGGTCTAGACTAGGGTCCAGGTCTCAGGACCCTGAGCCCAGAGACGTTCCAGCATATAGGGACCCCTCTGCATGAAAACCAAACTCACCCAAACATAAGTACAGGAGGGTGTCTGTACATGTGGGGACTGTGGGCAAAGGTGCCCTGATCCTTACCCAGTAACTTGTGTAACGAGATGGGTCCTCTCTATGTTGGGTGGGGGTGATGTGATTTTTCTGTGGGAGGCTTCTGGGCAAGCCGGTGAGCTCACTTAGTAATCACATTATCAAACAATGACTTCCCCGCCCAATATGGGCTAATCTTACAGGCAGAAAACTCTCCCCAGCCCAGGGCATACTTCCATGGGTGAACCAAGAGGGACAGACCAAGAACCCTTTTTACAATTCCAGAATCTTAGAAATTATATGAGTACAAAGAAAAATTGAAGCTGTGACTTTAAAATAAATTTTAGGCTGCCTAGTTAATTATTAATAATGTGGCTTCAAAGATGAAGGTTAAAATATCTTTTAAAAATGATTTTAATTTCCCTTGTCAAATTTTTTTAAATTATACCCTGTTTGTGAAAAAAATCAAACTCCCCAGAGTTAACCACTGTTAGCAATTTTACTCTATCTACAGAAGTTATTCTTTGCAGACAAAAATATGTATGTGTATATATGAATACATAACTACACAGTTTTCTTTTAAAAATAAAAATTGAATCTTAATGTATGTTTTCTGAAACTTGTTTTTTTTAACTTGAAGACGGATCACGGACATTCATTTATGTCCCTACCTGCCAAATGCTTTATCATAGTGTATAGATGTGCCATGATTTATTTAGCCAGCTTCCTATGGATGGAGATGTGGGTTGTTTCCAAACAGTCATTACCATGTACAAAGCCATGGCGATTACCCAGAGTCTTGCATCTATGCCCGGGTGCTGGCATTTCTGCAGGAAAGCTTCCAAGAGAAAGGCGTGCTGGGTCATTTTAGGTTTTAGTAAAAACAGCCAAATTACCATTCAAAAAGATGGTACCAATCTAAACCCTCACTGACAGTAGTGAGGCACTAAAACTGTTTACAATGCTGTCACTTTAACTACTGTCCTTTCCTACTTGAAGAATTACTGGAAAATGCTCTCACAAGCAGCATCTCTTAATGTAATGAAAAGTCACATTTAGCCTGTGTGGGCAAAGATGACCCAGACACGGGTGGCCCACTTCATCCTCCTCTCTCATCCACTTCTGGGCCCCTGATCCCCTGACAGGAGTTCACATAGGAGAGCTAGGTGGATACCCTGAGGTAGGGGCTTAGGGGAGAAAAGGAAGGAAGATTTTCAGATCATCCATGATCTCCTCGCCTCCTTAAGCCAACAACATCTCGTTTCCTGGGGGTGGAGGCCCTATGTTGATGCTCCTAGAAGGCTCCCCCTGATCAATAAGTTTCAATAAGTTTCATCACTTCCCATTCATTTGGCCACCATGACTTTTCCCAGAGTCAAAATCCTTTTTGTAGGAAAATGTTTGTCTCCTATCCAAAGGAGCCATATACCAGACATGGCTGTCTTCAAGGAAAGATGTGTTTATTTGCAAATATGCTCCTCTGGCCTACAACACTTCTGCCCTCAGGTGTGTGCACATGCCACCCCATTGAGCTGCGATGCACTCATTCACATGGATGGGCCATTCGCACACACTGTTCTTCAATTTGAGCTGCCAGAGCATTTCTGGGGAGGAAGTCAGAGGGCAGAGTTGGGTGCTGGCTGGAGAAGGCAGTGCCCACCGGGCCTGCCTGGCTGTTTCCTACAAAGAGCTAGTGCCAGCCGGCCAGGGAGCCAGGGGTTGTCCACGTGTTTCCAGCTTGCTCTGCTGCCAGGGGCTGGAGTTAGGTGTCACTGTGCCAGGAACTCCCCTTCCCTCTGCTTGGCCACTGGAACAAAAGCCCCCGTTGAGCAGGCTGAGCTTGGGAAACTCAGAACAGCAGGTCCCCAGCCCCAGCTCAGAAGAGGCCATAGTCTTTGTCAGTGTCATTTGCTGAAAGATGGCTGAAACACCAGCAGCACTTTGATCCCCAGGACAAAGACTCCTTCTCACCTGCTGGGCTTGCGGGTGGGGAGGGAGGCTTGCATCCCCACTGGGTATGGGGCCCAGAGACTCTGCCTCTGCCTTCAGCCCTGACCTTTAAGACAGGGTCAAGAACAGGCATCTCGGCCAGCCTAGATCTTGGAATCTAGCCACTGGGTAGCAAAAGAATAATGTTGGTAGCCCTGTGGCCTCGGACAAATCCCTGCAGAAACAGAGATTCACCTGAAAAAACGAGGAGATTGGCAGTTGAATTGTTTCCAGTCCTGCTCAGCCGGTTAACTCTGTAAATGCCAGGGCCATCCTCCTGTCCTCCATTTCTCTTTACCTGGTAGTTGACAGAGCTGCCCTCAGGGCTGGACTTGAGGGTGTCTCCTCTCTCAGAGGCATTGGGTCAGCCTTCCTGGGAAAACTCACACCTTGCAAGCAGCACGGGAGGTCCGATCTCCTGGGCTTGTGTGTGAATATAAGCATGACAACCAAAACGGGGAGAGAATTTGACCTTTAAGGGGCATGAGGTGAACTTGTGGCAATAATCCAGAAATGATAGGTTTTCAAAGGGACAGCCAAGATTGCCAAATCAGTTATCTCTAGTTCTTGGAATATGTAGGAGCTTAACAGAAACCACATCCATTCATTCACTCATACATGCACACAAACATCCCCTCACTTGCTTACTAGTTCTCGTTTACTGTGCATGAGCTGAGGACTGAGTGTGGTGGGTAAAGAGAGATGACCACATACCACCCATCTTGGAGCAATGTTATCTGAGGAAGATGCCAGAACAACAGCAGAAGTTTTATTGGCATTGCCCTATCATATTAATTTGTATCATCCCAAACACCCCTTCGAGTGCTTAGATGAAGCTTAATGAAGTTAAGTAAGTTGTCTATGTCACACAAAAGTGGCAGATCCAGGATTCGAACCCAGGTTTATTTTCCCCCAAATCTCTGCTTCTCACTTGTCACTGAGATAAACCTACTTCAAACTCCATCTCTCTCCCCAACCACAGGGAAGCATCAGAAGTCTCCCTGGAGGGGGAAGCTGCCACCCACAATCAGTTTCTCCCTAGTGCTCCTGCCTGGTCCCACTGGAGGGGCCCCTGAACTCAGCCAAACTCCCTGGCTTTGCACTAAGAGGCCTGAAATGCTTTGAAATTTTCACCCCAAGAACCTGGGTTCCTTGGACAGATTATAGGTTTCTCTCTCTCTCTCTTTATTTTTTTTATTTTTTTTTTTTGTAGACAGTCTCACTCTGTCGCCCTAGGTAGCGTGCCGTGGCGTCATAGCTCACAATGACCTCAAACTCCTCAAACTTTTGAACTTAAGTGATCCTCTTGCCTCATCCTCCCAAGTAGCTGGGAGCTGCCTCCCTCCCAAGTGACTACAGGTATGCACCACCATGCTTGACTAGTTTTTTTTATCCTTCTAATTTTAGTAGAGATAGGGTCTCACTCTTGCTCTGGCTGGTCTCAAACTCCTGAGTTCAGGTGATCCACCTACCTCGGCCTTCCAGAATGGTAAGGATTACAGGCGTGAGCCTCCATGCCTGGCCAGATCACAGGTTTCTCAGTCTCCTGGGCTGCGTGAGAGGAGGTTGTCTGGCAGTCCAGGCACTGGGCTGCAGCCACGGCTTCGTTTCAATTTCCACCTTTGCCACCACCCTACTGCGTGACCTTGGACCAGCTGCTCAGCCTCTCTGGGCTGTGGCTTTTCCATCTGTGCAGTAGGGAAGGGGATCAGTCTCTCACTTGGTGAGGGGTCTGCCTAATAAAGCTCACGTGCTGCTGCAGCACAGCCCACACTGGGCAGCCCGAGCACAGGGTGGTTTCTCGAGGCTCTGCAGAAAGTGCGCTGAAAGCTCTTGCGAGCTTCCAGCTACCGCCGCCTGCTAATGAGGAGCGGCATATGTTGCTGATTCCGGCAGCGGCACTCGCTCCTTGGCTGTCCGAGTTCCCGGAGCAAACTGGCTTCCTATTAGGCATTTATACTTATTAATAGCAGCAAATTGCAGCCCTCCGCAACATCTGCTACTTTTCATTTGCAAAAAGCTTCCCAGACCATTTGTATTAGTGGTAGTTTGTGGCCAATTCTCCAAGGCAGAGCGGGACTGTGTTCCCCCATCTGAAAATGAATCAACTGAGGAAGGATTTGTTCAAGGTCACCCAGACACAGGGACTAGATCAGACCTTGGGACCTCAACTTCCCAAGTCTCATGCTCTGGGGCTGTGTTCCTTGCTGTTCCAAACTCAGTAGCACGCAATAGGTGTGGATTCTCTAGGCGCAGCTCTGCAGGGCAAGTGCGGGTCAGCTGTCTAAAGGAGGTGGTTCTGCTTCAAGCTGCTCCCCCAGCTGGGCCTGTCTCCTTGCTGGGGGTTGAGCTGGGGCAGGTCTCCCTCCATGTGGGTTCATTTGGGGCACTGACTGACGAGGAAGTAGCTACCTGGGGAAGCTCTTTTCACAGAGGGCACAGGCAAGCACACAAGCACATCTCAAGCCTGCGTTGGCCTCTTGCTGCCCTCCCATCAGACAATCACATCCTAAGGCCACATCCCCAGTGGAGGCATGGGGAGGGCAGCACACCTCTCTGTCACCACGAAGCCATAGTAGGGGGAGGGAACATAGAGTGAAATTCAGGACTCATACTACAACCTTCCACAGCCTGGCACCAAACTCCCTGGCCTCCACCTCTCGCACCAGCCAGCCGAGTTGAGAAGTACCTGCCACCCCTGAGAACAGAGGATGCAAGTGACAGGGTTCCAGGCACCTGGAGTGAGGGAAAATAAATACAGCTTCCAAGTCACCACTAGCCTCAAGTCCCAGCCCTGGCTGTGGGAGCCACCGCGCCCATTGCAGGGAGACCAGCGACTCTGTGCACCCTGCAGTCAGCAGAAGGGAAGTCTGGGAAACAGCCAATGGCCACTGAAGTAAAGAAAGGCCTATGGAGAGACTTTGAGGGGCTCCCCGAGACCGTGGTGCTGAGATCTGTGTGCATCTCCGAGTTAGTGATTTCCTGGAGAAGGACTAACTTTCTCAGCTCCACTTCCCTCAGTTGGGGACAGGAGCTGGGAAGGACAGCCGTGAGGGACAGCCAAGTGCAGGCTTCATGAAGCTTGACAGTTTCCCCCAGCAGCTTCTTGGAGTTTCTTAATGGGTCATCTTGCCTTCTTTTTTTCCCCCTCTCTTTTTTGACAACTTTGAAGGAAATTGGGTACTTAAGAAGCCTTTTGGACATTTAAATTAACTCCAAGCATCAGGCTCTGTGTAGCCACTGTAGCATTAGCATCCAATTATAAGAGTAGAGATGGAGTAATAACTCACATTTGGAGCAGAATGTCATATGCTTAAACAAATTAGAGATACACACAGAGACTGTGCATTATGTCTCTGGAACATTTCTGAATGTAATCAGCATAGCAGCAGGCGCCCTTGGAATGTTAACAGCAGCAGGCAGCACGGGACCCTATTGCCAGAGGAAAGCATCTTTCAAACTATCAGGCAGGGGCTGGGCTTCCAGCTGCCATGAGCACCTGTAGGCTCTCGGGCCCTCCAGACAATGGGTTCAGCTCCTCAGCTGCAGAAACTCTCAAAGACTAAGACCATCACTTAGACTCTTACGTGGGCCCCTTGGCTTGTTCTCACTGGCTCTCTGTCTATGGTAGGACACTCTGTTGTAAATTCTGGCCTTTGGCTTTGGGGCTGAACAGGTTAGAAAGAGAATGAGGAAGAGGGGGTAGAGTCTATACACAACAGTAAATGATGATTCTACCTATAATGGTTTAAAATCAAACTAAACAACACTATGTTATTTAAGGAAGTTTACTTTGGTGACAAAAAGATCAAACCGAGGTGATTCCCAGAAAGATAATCCAGGGGGAAAGAGAAGTGGGGCTGTGGAAGTGCTCACAGGTGTTTCCTATTCATCACTGAGAAGGATGATCCTGTGACGAAACAGTCACCGGAGAATTTTCTAAAATGTTAAGCTCACTTGAATTATCTGAATCCCAAGCCCCTGATCTGTGCTGCTTGGAGCAGGTGAAAGGCAAGAAGTTCCAGGTAGAACAAAGCTATGGCATTACTTTTCCAAACCAGGAAACGAATATGCAGAGCTGGAGAATGACAGAGCCAGTTACACAACGATACATGATAGGAAACATTAGTCTAAGCCCTTTGTCCATTTGAGATTAAATCAAAAACAGTAGCGATGCTTATCTTTTCACTGAAGGAGCTCAGAATATTTCATAAACATGAATTTATTGGTCTGCCAGCAGAAAGCCTCTCCCTTTGACCTAAGGAACTGAGCAGAGAAAACAGGTGTTTCACATCCACACTGCCATGAAGCAGATGGGGACTCAAAAGGGATTTTTTTTTTTTTTTTTGAGGCAAAGTCTCACTCTGTCACCCTGGGCAGAGTGCTATGGCATTGTCATAGCTCACAGCAACCTGAAATTCTTGGGCTAAAGAGATCCTCTTGCCTCAGCCTCCCAAGTAGCTGAGATTACAGGTGTGTGAACAACGCCCAGCTAATTTTTTCTATTTTTAGTAGAGATGGGGTTTCCCTCATGCTCAGGCTGATCTTCAACTCCTAAGCTTAAGCAATCCACCCACTTCCACCTCCCAGCGTGCTAGGATTACAGATGTGGGCCACTGTGCCTGGTCTTTATTGTGTGAAAATATACATAACGTGAAATTTACCATTGTAACCATTTGTAGGTATTCAGTGGCACTGAATACAAGCATGACCATCCATCTCCTGAGCTTTTTCTGCACAAATAGGAAAATCTGTCCACATTAAACAGTAACTGTCCACTCCTTATTCTCCTCCAGCCTGCCACCTTCCTACTTTCTGCCTTTGGAATTTGACTGTGTACTTTATACAGGTGAAATCAGACAGTATTTGTCCTTTTTTGTGTCATACTTATTTCATTTAGCATATCTTCTCAAGGGTTATCTATGTTGTAGTAGGTGCCAGAATTTCCTTACTTTCTCAGGCTGAATAGTATTCCACTATGAGGATATACCACATTTTGTTTATTGTCTCATCTGTCCACGGACATCTGGGTTGCTTCTACTTTTTGCCGATGGTGAGCATTTCCACTGTGAACATGGATGTGCAAATCTCTCTTTGCAACCCTGCTTTTAGTTCTTTTGAGTAAGTGCCCACACTCAGGCTGATCTTCAACTCCTAAGCCTTTGAAATTTGACTGTGTGCTGGATGGTACAGAAATTCTATGTACAGCCTTTTGAGGGACTACCGGAGGGTCCAATAGGTCTTTGCACAAAGCTAGGACAAGGTGCCAAGACAACTATGTACTTCACCCTGCACCCTGCAGCCCAGGAGCCTTGTTGTCCCCTAGCACCGTGCAGGCGCACACAGAGGTCCTGAGAGGTGGTGAGGCTCCCTTCTCTAAGCAGTGAGGGTGATATGACAACTGCATTGCTCAACACCTCTCCTGAAGTCCAGTGGCCAGGGGACAGACTTCAGTATTTTGTGGTCTCTGAGACTATCTATCATTATGATAGCTTAGGTCACATCGACATCCAATCTGTTTTTCAAACAGAAGTCCCTCCTAGATCTCTCACCCTATGACTTCCTTTCTTCACCTCTTCCTGTGCTCTGAATTCCCTCACTCCGTTAATTAGCATGCCTGGCACTGTAGCTTAAGACTTTAATCAGCATGGGGCAGTTTTAATTAATCGTGTGGCTCTGCATCTGGAGCAGTTTGTGTTCCGGGGTCAGGAGAGGAGCTGAAGGCTGGGGGTGGGGTGGGGGGAGGCGGCTTTGTCTAGTGCAAGGTGTGCGTGAAGAGTCTGGGTATTTGAGGAGGGAGCGTTACGGGGCTAGGTGGCTCAGAGGCCATCTGGCCACCTGTGCATTGCACCAGTAAGGTGTGGAAGGTGACCAGGGACACTAGAGGATACATTTGTACTGAGGGAAATGGTTGATCCAAATCCCAATTTAAGAAGTGATTTAAATTGTCAGGAAACCTTCTGATGCTTTCCAGAATTACACAAGGTGGGGAAAGAGGCAAAGTGATGGTACAGACTGAAAGACAGGAGGCCAGTCCGGGAGGGACTTGTGCAGTTTCCCTGGTCCTGGCCTTCCTTGGGAAGGTCCTGGGAAAGATGAGGAAGGTGGTAACCTTTCTACTGGGCATGTCAGAGTCTGACTCCCGGTTTCAGCATCCATACTTTAAAAAGAGCAGGAAAAAACCTAGATCAAGTTCAGAGGAGAATAATAAAAGAATGACTAAATTGAAAGATTCTGTAAGGAAAGGTTAAAGGAAGTTGGGTTATGTGCCTTTAAGAAGAGAAAGCTCTCGATGCCTCCAGAGCATATGACTTTTTTTTTTTTTTTTAGACCCAGCCTCAAGCTGTTGCCCTGGTTAGAGTGCTGTGACATCACAGCTCACAGTAACTTCCAATTCCTGGGCTCAAGCGAGTCTCCTGCCTCCGCCTCCTAAGTAGCTGAGACTACAGGCGCCCACCACAACGGCCAGCCATTTTTTGATGTCACTGTTGTTTGACGGGCCCAGGCTGGATTCGAACCAGCTCAGGTATACATGGCTGGTGCCTTAGCCACTTGAGCCTCAGGCACTGAGCCAATAGCATATGACTTAAAGGTGGACCCATGCCTTGTCTGGGCATTAACAAGGAGCTTCAAATGTTAGAACTGAAAGGGAATTTAGAATTAACCTGCCCAGTCCCCCCTTACATAGATGTTCATAAAGAGACTGAGATGGACTGGCCCAAGGTCACCCAGGGAGCAGAGGGCAAAGCCGTGTCTGGGACCGGCTCCTATAACAACTGCCCAGGACTTGTGGCCCATCCCATATGGGCCCACTTAGATGAAAAGCAAACAAAACAACTGTTCCGGGAGCTAATACAGTTTCTGAGTAAGACCAGGACGGTGGGATAACTCCAGGTTTCATTGAAGGGTGAAGCAATGGAAGGTCACAGGCCAGGGAGGAAATGATGTATCAGGTTCTCCCAGGTCTATTGAACTCCCAGTGGAGCCCATGAGGCTCAGGATATATATTGCAGTTTTCCAGGACATAGGGGAGAGGTAGGTGATGGAGCAAATGGAACTGGATTATTAATGACAAGGATAGCAGCGATCATAGGCCAGACTTATAAAGTGCCAGACTGTTTTACACAACTATTGAGTCATCTGTGCTTTGAAAAACTGTGAATTGAGGGAAGGATGGATTTTTATCTCCATGTTAAGGCAGAGTTTGAACCTAGCTCCATAGTCTCTTCCACAGTTTTCAACTGAACAAAAAATGACTCATGTTTAAAATCTAGAGAGAAAGAACTTTACAATTCCTGGATATTGACATTATTAAATACCAGTTGCAAGATATTTTTAGGAACCTGAATGCAAAGGGTGTTTTGAGAACATCAGAGTGACCAACAGCTGGGTCATTAATGTGGCCAACCCTAAAAGCCCCGGACACAGTCCATCCAAGGCAGATGATAGGACTTGCCAATGGGAGAAACCAGGGAGGGAGGATGTTAATTAAGTTTATACCCAGAAAATGCTTTAGATTGACTGCGTCACAATTTTCCCTTTAAGCCCATGCAAAATATGGAGTGCTAGACAAGCAGCTGGAACATATGAAAACATTATTATGTGCTCATGCTTCCCAACTTTCACCATTTATGGCCTTTTTTATTATTTTTCCCTCTGTGCATTATGTTTTGAAAGATTCTGTCTACTAAACAAACTGCATTTATTAAGTAATAATATATTTCCTATTTTTAATATGAAACATACATCATTGACTATGCATAAAAACATAAAACAGCCACAATCCAATTTCCATTAGGCTTTGGAAATATTGAAAATAGCGTATGGACCTCATTACCACTATGAATTCCTAGGAGTTTCCGGGTACTTTGGGTTGGGAACCACTATTTGAATGCTTGCATGACTAGCATATTTATATCCACATAAGGAGTGGGGAGAGAAATTAAAAATGCAACAGGAATAGGGTAAGTTCCTGGCTATGTGTGGAGCCAGTGGGGTAATTTGTGAGAAACTGATCGTCAAGGTTAATTTGGAAGATAGGAAGATCATATATAGGCAGAGATCAGACATGGCTCAGGCAGATTACAAGAGTGGTTAAAAAAAAAAGAAGAAGATAAAAATAAAATTCCAAATGTGCAGAACAAGACATCTGAGAAAGCAGACAAAGGGCCACCAAACCCAGGGCAAAACTATAAGAATGGGAGAGAGGCTCAAAGGTCACTTGAAAGAAGTAAAAATGCAGTGTGGTCATTAATAATGCTCAGTGTGTACTTTGGAGAACGAAAAGGCATAGAATGGGAATAAGAACGTTAAGGGGAAAGAGGTCGTGTGGGATTTGGAATTAATTATGAATTAATTCTAAAAGAGAGTTTTGAGAGTAATTGAGCAGGCCGTGGTGCCAGTTTGCCAGCGTGTGAGTTACAAGTCGCCCCTGCCAAGTGGACATCACTTTACGGAGGCCGAAGCCCATTAAGCAGCAGGGAAACCACAGCCTCTGCACTTGCTCATGAAGCAGGGAGGGCTCGGTCAGGGCAGCGCGGTTTATAGCTTTCTGTGCCTGTTGTGTGATGGCAAGAAATTAAAAGAGATGACCACGTCAAATTCTCTTAGCTCAAGCTGAACGATTAGGGAGGAAGTTCTCCATTGAGATAAAAAGGTATCCCAAATGGAAAAGGATGATATTTAAAAAAAAAAAAAACCTTCTGTAAAAAAGAAACTGGCAAAATGGAGAATAAAGACCAAGGCTATAAAAAGAAAATAAAAACTCCATTTGATCCACTGTATCATTATTAAGTACCTCGTATGTAGCAGGTCCTGGGAAGTCATGTAAAGAGACATCAAGGCAAAGCTACATTGGAGAACAAAGAAATTCAAAAGATATTTATGTGCATTCAGGAAATGGGAGCATTTGGGCTAAGCAAAAATGTCATGTGGAACATTTTACATTAACAAGCGGCTGGTGAAAGCTAATATAAAGTTTGGGGCTGGAGAGGAAGCCTCTAGTCATGAAAAGAGTGTGAGTAGGAGGAGAAATAACAACAGCTGCTCTTTGAAAGCACCAGAGTGAAAGCTTTTAGAGCCAGTTGGCCAACACGATGGGAAGGAAAGAACCCGCAAGTAGCAGCTACAAAGTGAGCTCACGGCATCTTGGTAAAGGCAAGGAGAGGAAGAAAGACAAGGGGCTTGGCCTCGGGCTGAAGTCTCTCTAGAATAGCAGAAATGATGAGCCCTGAAGGGAAAGGACTGGAAAGAAGGCGAAACACTTTGTGGCAAAAGAGAAACTAAAAGGGAGAAAGAAAGACCGTTTGTGTTTATGACCTTGCTGATAAACAAATATGTAACAAACTGAGTATCTGTAGTTATGGGAGGGTGGGAGGTGGGAGAGTTCAAGTGTATGCTGTATACATTTGTTTCTAACAATTGGGTGTGAGCTGTGTGGAATCTGTCCTCCTGGAGAAGACTAAGAAAATCATGTGGGTGTTTGTCTTCCCTGGATGCTTATGTGGTCACCTGTTTGGCAAGATCACTCAAGGTCCCTTTTCCTGCGGGGCTCTAAGCTCCTTTGTGCTTCTGCAGTGACAGGTGTGATGTTGAGAACGGCATCTCTTCTACCCGACTCCTTGGTGTTCTGCAAAGTCTTGACCACTTTCTCCCTGTCCTGCTGTCCTAGCTCACCAGAGTCCCTGTGGAGTCCTGTGGTCAGTATCGGAGCTGTGGCGAGTGCCTTGGTTCAGGCGACCCCCACTGTGGCTGGTGTGTGCTCCACAACACGTGAGTATCCCGGGGCAACTGCCCCCCATTTTCTCCCAGTAATTCTCTTCCTCGTCTTCTCCGTCCTAATTCCCCTTCCCTCGGCTCTGTCTCCCTTCTTGTCTTTTCTTCCTCTGCCTTCCTTGCATCCTTCACAAATTTTACCTCCCTTCTTTTGTTCTTTCGAACGTCTCTTTAAATTGCTACGTTTCCGTTAGAAATATATGGACGTGGCAGCCTGGGAAGGAGGCAGTGGTCGCAGTGGGTAATTATGCACTGGAAAGACAGAAGAGGGGGTTCCCGGACCTCCCAGACTCCTACCGCCCGGCTATCAACTGACTTTTCAGGGCTGAACACCAAGAAAGGGGCATTAGACATTTTCAAGGTTCACACGGGCCAGTCACGGGCAAGATATGTGCTGTCTGTGTGGTGATTCAGCATCCACCTAACATCCCCTTTGATGTCTCCATGGAGAGATATCCACAGACTCTTCTGCTTCAGGTGTGTAGTTCAAATATGCAGCACTTCCCTCTGATGTCAACTGGCTCTCCATGTACCTGCGATGGAGTCACCTGGCCAGGAAAGCCTGGCCTACATGCTGGGCACTCACCCCAACTCCCCCCATAGGCCTCCTTTTATACTGGATCCGTTTTATTATCTAGAATTGGGAAGAAGGCAATGGTATATAGTGAGGCGAATGGTAATTTGGCAAATTAACTGAGGAAAGGGACACAGGGCCCAGACAACCAGTCCGGACACTAAGGGAGAGCTGAAGGCCTTTCTTTGGGGATCTAAAGACTTTGGCATCAATACCTTGACAAGCTGACAATAATTGGACTCTGTTCTAGCAGAACTTGGTCCCAGAAACTTGACACTCTTATAACTTGGGACACAAGTGTTATACGCACATATGTTAAGTACAAGGACTTCAGTCTTCCTGGCAATAACCTTAACTGTATATGACCAATGACATCCACCAATAATTTTCTACTATCAGAAAGTGGGGTTAGGATCTTGTCTGTTCCCTAGCACCCCACTCCTAGGAGTGCCTCTCAAGTTAAGAATACTCCCTGAAATTCTGATCCACCCTCACTAAGGGATCAGGCATCTTCTCCATCTCTGGGTGACCATTCCAGGCCTAATGAATCCAGAAGGAAAGATGCTAAATCCTTCATATAGTTTATGGTGGAAAAGAACCAGAAGCGTTGAGCTACCCCCCAATGCAGTGTAAGCTGCATAGTGACCAGCTCCTACATCGACCACCTCTTTTAGTTGACCTGAGTTTCATAGACTGGACGTGCACCACACATACGTATCAGTACAGTAGGCCTCATTCCTTTGGTGACCACCTCTGTATGTCTGTTATAGTCCCTTGGGTAAGGGGTAACAACTTACAGCAGTTCTACTACATAGGTAACCCCTGAGAAACTGCACTCACCTCTACACACAGAAAAACAGCATGAAGGCTTTGCATTCAGAGTACAGACAGGCTCATCAGGCCAGAGAATTCCCTGGGTAATACTTTGCAAGACAGAGGAGGGACCGTTTTCTTTGTCCCACACTGTGTTCCAAACACGTCACCTTGCCTGGGGGCCTTGAGGCCACCTGGCTGTCTGCATGGCTGAGGACAGCCCAGCTGCTCCTGGTGTGGGGCTCTCCCACCTGGCATCACTCAGGGCCACCAGAAAAGCCAGCCCCTTCCTGACACTCCATGCTGTGGGACCCACCTCAGCTTCAGCTTCCACTTCTCTGTGTGGTGCTGCCCCAGCCGTGCAGAGCATGAGCCCTGTAGGGGCTCCCAGGCTCAGAGAAGAGGGCAGAGGGGCTGTAAGCACCCCGGCTCCCACCCTGAGGCCAAGGTAAGCAGGAACGAGACACGTCGCTGACAGGTACTACTTCCTGTGTGGCCTCAGTTTCCCCTCATGTAACGCAATACCTAATTCCTGTCGAGTGGCAGAAGGCAGGGCTGGGCAGAGGCCAAAGTGAGGTCTGGGTGGTTTCCAAAGGAGGCTGGTTCACAAAGGTTCCCAGGCAAGGGAAGCCTGCGGCTCCGTGTGGCATACAGAGAATGGCCACACACATGAGCTTCGGGCATTGCCCAGCAAGTCCAAATTCCACGTCCCTTCGACATCCCAGTTTCCCAGCTGGGACTCGGATGTGGTGGTGTCCCTCTGCCCCCCTTACCGAGTCACTGGAGAGTGAAATGAGGTCATGGGGGTGTGAGTGCCTGTGGACGTGCCACTAGGATGTGTAGAATCGGGGTAGGGGTGTGCATCTCGACTAGGGTGGGGAAAGACTGAGAGCTCGTGTGTGCCTTGCCTCTTGTGACTTTGTGGGACTCCTGGTGACATTCAGGAGGCTTTGCTTTAACTACATGCTTCTCTTCCTGTGGCATCCCTGCCTCAAAGTGCGCTCATCCTCAGAGTGCCTTCATCTAACTGGTAGAGGCTCCTGCATGTGCCCCTCACCTCCTTGAGCCTGGCGCATGTTTTGTTCTGAGTTGGCCTGTCCTATTCATGTGTCCTTGTCAGTGCCAGCCTTCAGTGAGCACAGGGTCTTGGAAGGCATGGTCTGTGCAAATGTTCTTCTCTGAGGCTGCTGCTGCCCCTCCTTGCCCCTCCAAGCCCCTCCATGGCTCTCCATGCCCCCGTGTGCCTCTCTGTACCCCTCTGTGCCCCTGCGTGCCCCCCATGCCCTTCTGTGCCCCTTTGTTTCTCCCTCCCCCCAAAACCACAGAAGAGGCAGTGCATGGAAACAATGGGGGACGTTGGAAGGACTCCTGGGTAGAAATCAATGGAATCTAGTCCTCATGCCTTGCAAACTTGTAGGGCTTTAAGCAAGTACAGTCAATTCTCAAAGCAGTTATGTTTTGTAAAGTTGCAGGAACATTGAATTGGCCAATAGCAGGCCATCTCTCCTAGGACAAATACAGGGTTAGGTTCCTGAGAGCCTCCAGCCACATTTTCATGGACAAGTCAATCTATAATCTTGTTTTATGTGTATTCTTGTGTAACAACACCTTACTTAGTACCTGTTGTTGATTCATTAACCTTGAACTCAAGGCCAACAGCACTGTAACTGAACAAAGCTTATCTAACATACACATGTCCTTCGTAAGACACAACACGGCCTTCCTACGCTCAGGAGCACTAGACAGCACTTTAGCGTTATACTTGGGAACTGTTTTAAACAGCAAAATTGCTAAGAAAAAGCACCAAATGTGGCAAATGTGGCACTAAGTAGGCCCCGAAAAGGACACTTGTTTATAATGTGACAGCTAAAATAAGAAGGCAGAGCGATGCCTCGTTCAGCCTCGGTTGGGACTTGTGTGTCAAGTGACATGAATCCTTCACTGCTCTGTACGCCCACAAGTGCCAGTCTGGGGGTCTCAAATAAATGGGAGGGATTAGTCGCCTTCACAAGCATGGACTCCATAAATAATGAAGATCAACTATAACTCTGTATGTCAGAAACTTGGCATACTTATTTTTAAAGAAAGAGCACTTCTCAGGGTGGTATGTGAGGATAAAATGAAGCAACAGAGGATCTTACAAAAGTCCTACCTGCTCTACCAGGCCAAAGTATTGTCTGTAATCTTGGGGCTCTTGGGGCTCTTGGGACTATGAATGATCTGATGAAGGCAGACACCAGTATAGGGCTGTGTCAATGTAATTGATAAAGCCCAATACCCTAGAGAACAGAGTTCAAGGTCATAACCAAGTCCACCTACCCTCTGTGATCCCCCACAAAGCCATGATCCCTCCCTCCCAAGGTAAATGACCCAAGAAAGCCCCCAGACCCACATCAGCCAGTGAAGATTAGGTTTCTAAATTGCTAAGATATTTTTAATAAAGATATCATTTTAAATTTATGTATAATGAGATGCCCAGACACATTTGCTTTGACAAAAGCAAACACTCGGGTAACCCACACCTATCAAGATACACCCACTTCACCCAGAGTCTGTCCCGTTCCTTCCACGGCCTTCTGGTGGGCCTTCCTTCCCACGTAATTCTCTCTTTTGTTTTTGGTAGGTGCCAATGGGCCATCTGTGGCTCAGAGAGACACATGACAAAGAGGGCCAAGCAGGAGAGAAACGAGAAGGCTGGGGGCCAGCAGGGTCAGTGCAGTGTTGAGGATGGCCAGAGAGCCTACAGGGGCTTGCCCTTGGGTGCCTCTGTGTGTGAGGAGGTGAAGCGAGTAGCAGGTGTGGGAGGTTGACTTGCTTCCAGGGAGTGCTATGTCCTTACTCACCAACCAGTTCTGAGATCTTCCAAACCTGCTCCCTCCCTGCCAGGGCCTGTGCTAGGTGAGCTCAAGGTCACACAGGTGACTGTGTGAAGCCATCTCTGCTCCAAATCTTCCCAGGTACTAAGACTTAGATCCAGGGTAGGGAGTTGCAGTCTGTACTAGAATCAATTCATTTGTTAGGCCCCCGCTGTGGGCAAGGCTCTGTGCTAAGACAGTCTGTTGCTTGCTAAGTGACCTCAGCAAGACCAGGGTAGCAGGAAAAGTGTTCCTTGGGGTGTCGAGATAAGTCTTTTTTCTCCGTCACTTTTGCCAACTTTTCCCATGGTTGTGGGGAGTAAGGTGACAATGGCATTATGAAAGAGAAGGACACAGAAGGGGTGTGTGTGAGAACGACAGAGAGAGAGCAGGAGAGAGAGAAAGAGGAAGAGGGAAGGAGAGAGGGATGGAGGGTGTATGTGACTGAGCAGTTCAAGGTCAGGGCCTCTGTAAACAGGTGGCTCATGTGGCTGAATGGGCTGTTTGTGCCAGCAGGGTCACAGGTGGGTTACAGACAACCTGATTAAGAAGTGCTGGTGTAATTTAAATCCTCCCTCCTGCTACTCCCAATGGTCGTGAAGCACTTACCTGCCGACCTGGAGCACAGAGGGCCACCCTGCTGCTGTCTTTTGCAGCCCCTGGCCCCAGCCCCAGGTTCGCCCGTTTCTCACGGTGATGGCAGCTTCAACAATGCTGGGCATTGATGTGACCACGAGTTTTGAGCCTTTCTTCACAGGGACTCATCTTGTGCCTGAGCCATCCTGTTTCTGACTTGAGTTAAAAAAGGGGGGGGGGGTTGCAAGCCCCGTCTGCCTCTGCCCCATCACAGCTGTCTCCTGTCCTGGTCATATTGCCTCTGATGACCAGCTTTGGCAGGTACCCAGCACCTCCCCTCCCCCAAAGGCTCCATGCCCGGGCAAGGAAACCTTCTCAGCCGCAGCAGGTAATCGGATCCTGCAGCAGATTCAGCCACATCGATTGGCCCAGACTTTACCTTTCTTGAAAATACTCATCAGCATCATTCCTGGGAGGCACATGTAACCCAAGACATCACAGGGGAAGGATAAGATCAGCTTTATGAAGTGTCCCTCTTGTCCCCTGATGACCCTGCCTTTTCTCAGATGTCTTCTGTTGGAGGAAGAGCCTCCTCTGGATGGGTGGCATGGGCTACTTGTCAGGGTCCCTTTAGCCTTTTGGGTGTCGTATCTGCAGAGATGGCGAGAGAGGAGAGAAAGCCCCTGGTCCCCTGAGCAAACGATGGACTGCAGCTGAGAACCCGGGTGCTCTCAGTTTCCTCAGCTCTGAGTAAAAATGAAAAGAGCCATCCCCTCACAGCCATGCAATATGAATAAACTAAAGGAGGGGTGCACCTGAGTCCCCACTGGCCTGGAACTCAGCAGGCGTCGCGGCCCAGATGAGCAGGACTATGGGAGCGGATGCCCAGGGGGTTCTGCCCCTCCAGTTCCTTTCCTTCCCAGGACAGGCAGGCTGTGGCTGGGAGGCGGGAAGAAGCCCACTATGGGGAAGTCCTCCTCCCTTTGGGCGGCATGCAGACGGATTCTAAAATGCAAGACGCCCTTGTGTCTCTTAGCAAATAATAATAAAATCATTATTTTAGTGCTTGTATTTGTAGCCAAATCCCAGGGCTACTAACCTGCTAACTCAATGACCCCTGCCAGGGTTGTTTGCACAAAGTCTACGCCGTCCAAGGAGGGGTTACATCCACTCTTTGCAGCAAACTCTCCGTGGTCTATGCTGTGGTCTCCCTTGGCTCTCTGCCAAAATGTCAGCCTCTTGTCCAAAGGAAAGAGTTTTGGACCAGATACTAGTATGTCTGAATTTTTTCTCCATGGCTGAGCAAATATGTAATATGATGTAAAGAGACCTGCTTCTCTCTTAGCCCCTCTCTTTCCATCTCCCAACAAACACACACACACACAAGCAGGTGTGTGCCAGCCAGGGTGGCTTCTCAGTGCAGGCAGCAAGCCCAGTATGTGAGCCCCATCATGGTAGGACAGGGCCCCTTCAGTGCTTCATAAGCCCTGAGAGGTTCCTGGGCCTTCTTGTACCTGCCGGCTCCTGTTAAATCCTCTGCCTTCCTCCTGCAGGAGGCACGGGTGAAGCCAGCATCAGGTGCCACCCAGGTTGGCTTTGGGTCTCCCAGCATGAGCAGGGTGCTGTGTTAAGTTGCAGCCTCTGGAGGCAGCAGGAGAATCACAGTGTAACCTCAGGCTTCCTGTTGTGGGATTTATCTTAACCATTTAGGTGGAGCAACCTAAATACTTAGACTCCCAGGAGACCATAATGTCAGTCACTGGACTCTAGAATCGTGACACTGAAAGGACTCTTCTGGTCTACCCTTCATATAAGAAACCTCTTACACACCTGCCTTCCTAAAAGGCACCCTCTACTACGTGGTTCACCGTCCTCCAGGCCACACAGGTGCATGTGCCCATTTCTCTAGGCATCCCCAAGGAAGGTGTGGATGACAAATTAGGAAACCCAGTCCCTTCCCCTGTTGGGGACCCCAGATGTGATGACAATGACCAAAGAGTGAATGAGGCACCTTAAGTCCTCTTGACTTTCTATAAGACCCATTTGGAAAAGTCTCTACCCTCACTTCCTTGCCTTTTCTGCCGCCTCATGTTCTAAGTGTAGATTCCCCAAACAGGCATGTGCTTTATGCACAGCCATAGCCAGTGTGAAATGCTAAGGACTGGGGAGAAATGAAGAGCAAGTTCTCACATCCAAGCCTGTTGGACGCCTACCGGAGGGCCCAGCGAGACAGACCAGCCATGACCCCTCCAGCCTGGAGGCTCGCCCAGGCCAGACTCACAGCCCTGTTGCCAAATTGAAATCTGTTTACCCAACAGCCGGCAGCACTGGGAGTTAATATTTCTATCACTGTATTTCGGAATTAATTTCTAGAAAACTTAATCACCACCCTCTCCCTCTCCCTCACTCTCTTCCTTTCTCCATTCCTTTCCCTTCTAATTTTCCACTTGGCTGGGAATTCCTCAGCAGTGGAAGTTCAGGCTTAGGGGAGGGCAGAGGTAGCTGCTTCATTAGAGAGGATAATCTCATTGGAACCACTGGCTTGAATAATCACTCTTTCCAGGGGCCCAGGGCCTTTCTCCACAAGGGCTTTTAGCACCTCTGATGGGGGCTGGAAGGGGTGGCGTGCAGAGTAGGTGGAGGGAGGAAGGCAGGGGGGCAGGAGGAGGTCAGCAGGGCTGACTCCAGCTCCGGGCCGCTGCTGGGTCTTCTTGGGGCTTCTTCCCGCTGAGCTTCTGCAGGTCTGTGTTTGGGCAGGAGTGACAATGGTGTGGCAGAAACAAATGTCTGAAAACTCCAAGTCACATAGCACACCCTTTCTGAATCCAACTGGAACTGAATCTGTTCCAGTTTTCCTACCTGGGAAATGGATGAAGCAGAAACCCTTCCACTGTCAAGAGTTCCCCCACGGTGGAGTTGGGGGACATCCTGTAGGAGGTACCAGGAGCCTCTTGGAAAGAAATGTGTAAGCCCCCCCCTCTCTGCTCTTGCCTCGGCTGCTGGGAAATCGCCGCCCTAGAAAGGCAGAAGGCCAGTCCCTTAACACTCCCTGTAAGAAACTAGAGAGAATTTGCTCTTTCCCTTCCATTATCCTGTGCTTAGACATTTGTAGCCTCCACTCTCACGGACCCCGAAGGATAGTAGAAATGTCAAAACATCCCTGACTCTGACCTTAAACTTGACTTCCCACTAAGATAGCTGAGTTCTCAATATCCTTTGACAGCTGTTAAGAAGTCAGAGCTATAGCCCAGACCATCCTCTCCTTCTCTCCTCCCTCCCGGGCTCTGGGCTGTCCTTCTCCTTCATTAAGAGAGAAACTGCTGCAACCGTGCCTTGCGTTTATCTTTTGTCCCATGGGCCAATCTGGGAAAGATCTGTGTTTCTGCCTCAGCTCCAGTTTGGAGAGGTCAAATGAGGACATGAGAGAAGGGATGGGATTAGGATACTAGCTCACAAGTACTGAGGGCTTACTGTGAGCTAACCCTGTGCTAAATGCTTTACTCTCATGATCTCATTTCATCCTGATAACACTATAAGGTAAGAACTATAACATTTTACCCCCATTTTATAGGTGAGAAAACTGAGGCGCCAAAAGGTTAAGTAATTTGTGCAAGATTACACAATTACATGGGGTGTTAAAATTGTGAAGTACAGGTGGCTTCCCTGTAAGACCTCAGGTTGGGGGAAGGAGATGAACAGCTAATTTTTAGCTCTCAGGAGCAGTGGTGCGATGACGCCACGTGGACTTTGGAAGCAGCAAACAATACAGGTAGAGCCTGTCCTGCATCCGTGCCTCAACCAGACACCTTCGTATCTGCCTCTTCCCCAGGAGAGAGGTTGAGTCCTCTCTCTCCTATTTCATTCTCTGCTTCTAAGTCCAGGTAATGTTTGCCCTGGAAACAGCTCCATTTTTCCCTTCTCTTCATAATTTAATCAAAGACATTTTTCAGACCTACTGATTGCTCTTGGAAATAAGAACTTCAAAGTTGGGGCGTCAGTGAATAATTTAAGCCTGTACTAGCTCTCTGGATCTGCTGTTAATGGGAGTAATAACACTATTAATAGCGATGTCAGTGCAGACACTCTCGAAAAGTCCATAACATTAGCTTAATGGCTGAAGGTAATGGAGTCCTTGCAGAGGATCTGGCCTGGTAAATTAACTTCCAAGTGTTTTAGGCAAATACTCCTATTGCCATCGGTCAGCTAGAGCAGCCAGGGAATGCCATGGGGTGACCAGACTCAGGTCTGACCCAGGGATAGAAGCACCCCTGGAGAATTTCTAGAAGCACCCTGGAGAATTCATCTTTGTCTAACCAGTAGTGTTCACATTCAAAGTGCTTCCTAGTGGAAGGCAAAAGTAGTAATAGCCTAGAGAAAAAGATTCAGAAGAAATGTTTAAGTTGTTCTAAAGTCATAAAGGGGGCATCAGGATGGCAAGGAAAATGGGTTTCGTGTGCAGCAGTGGGTCTGCCATTTACCTCTTGGCCTACAAGCTTCAGGCTCCAAAATCTGTCTGTGTCCCGGCACTCACCCACCCGGCAAGCTGGGGACATCAGGCGAGTGACTTACCCATCCTCTTCTGCAGTTTCCTGACCTATCACAGCACTGTTGTGAGCCATAAATGACATGAAATCTAAACCCCATGTCACAGAACCTATCAAGCACTCACAACACATGGCCGTGCTTATATCTATCAGGACTGGGTTTTACTTATGTTACATATCTACTTGGATGTCCTCAGTTTTGCCCCTGTGTCTCCCCTCATCCTTGGTGGGACCGCTTAGTCCATAGCTTCAGTGACTTCTTTGTGGCTAAATTCTTAGACCTCCGGTTACCCTGCCTGCTGTGGCTGCATGTGGGAGAAGAGACACCTATTGCTTCCTTCTGAGCCTGAAGGTGACCCCAAAGGCAGCTTAGGATGTCCAAGTGCCTCCTTCCCTCATCTCCGTGCCCCACACCACACCTGTCTGCTCCTTGAGACAGATGTTCCCTCCTAACAACTCCCTTGCCATGTGGGGTCTGTGTCCCTGGCTGTCTTCTTCCTCCTAGCACCTTCCTTCCTCTAACCAGAAAAGATCAGCAACCCGGGGAGGGGCGACCCTACATCTTATCTCAACTTGACCTTCCCAGGACCCAGATTCTCCCTATCCCACAGGAGAATCACTCATCCAGGGTTTCCAAATCACGGCTACTCTGCGAAGCTCTGTGTTCAGAAGTTTCGTCTGACTTGGATTAAGTACCATTCCCTGAAACTCAGACAGCTCCACGCAGAGACATCATGTGATGTGTACCTCTGGGTGAGGTCTGTGTTTTTTTTATGTGCAACTTTCACAAGCCCATCCACTAAGACTGTAAGATGCAGGTCACACTGGATGTGGTCCACCTGTAACATGGTACACTTTGTACGGCACAGGACATTAATCAATAACAGCAAACCTCAGAAAGCAGTGGCACTGTGCCATAGAGCCAGGAGTCTGATCCAGAGCATGCTTTAAACTCCTGCACTCTGCTCCTTTGATCCTTCCTTCCCTTCCTCCCCCCTGCCTACATGAGGGGATTCCAAAATAAATTAGCTGTGGCTGCTGCTTTTGTGAAGCTCACACTTGGTATGAGAGGGCTATACTTGGCCCAATAATCGTTACATAATCTAAGAAGGTCCACAGTACTATGGGACTTTGGGAAGAAAGATCTTCACTTTGCGTGGGGTGGACAGGAGGGGCTGCAGGTGCCTGGCTGCTGAGCCGTGTCTGGAAGGGAAGGTAAGATTGTGGGGGGGGGGGGGTCCAGACAGAAGAACCACCTGTTCAAAGGCCAGGAAGTGTGAAAAAGTGTGTTCTATGGTATGGAGAGAGGGAGTCTTGGGTGGCCTAAGGGGCACGCCTAAGATGCCACTGTGCAATGCAAGATTCCAGGGCTGAGAGTTAGGATGACTCCCCAGTTTCTGTGTTTGGCAAGCAGTGGTTGGAATTATCATCTTTTCCAAATGTGGGCATGATGGAGAGACCCAGGCTTGAGGAAGGAAACACAAATCTCAGCTCTGGGACACTGACGGTGGCCATGTCCTGGGAGCTGCTAGAAGTACCTCACCTCAATGTTGGCTCCTCCCTGGACCACCTGGGCATCTCCTGGGTGACCTGCCACTGTGTCCTTCGCAGGTGCACGCGGAAGGAACGCTGCGAGCGGTCCAGGGAGCCCCACAGGTTTGCCTCGGAGATGAAGCAGTGTGTCCGGCTGACGGTGCATCCCAGCAACATCTCTGTCTCTCAGTACAACGTGCTGGTAAGGGGCCTGGGCCGGGGCCCAGGGCTGCAGGGAAGTGCTCCCTCCTTACCTAAAGGTGCCTACGCCCCAGGCTCCTCAGGAGGTCTGGCTGAGCCTGGCCAGTGAGCCTCTAGAGCAGGGTGGGATACCAAAGGGCAAGTGTCAACCCAGGGATGGATTAACAAACTGTGGCATATAATACTATTCAGCCATAAAAAGATAGAGACTTTACATCTTTTTTATTAACCTGGATGGAGTTGAAACACTTCCTTCTTAGTAAAGTATCATAAGAATGGAACAGCAAGTATCTAATGTACTCAATACTGATATGAAGCCAGTAGATGTTCTAATAACATGCCCACATAAGAGAAGAATTCCATTCAATTTAAGTTGGGGGGAGGGGGAGAAGAAAAGGGATTGATGTGCTCATGGGCAAAATGTGAGTATATGGCATGCCGCCCGGCTGCGCGCACACAGCTACAACAGGGACCTTACCTAACAAATGCAAACATTGTGACCTAATCATTTGTACCCTCATATTAACTTGGAATGGAAAAATAATAGTATAAGTATGCCCTGGGTATGCAAAGAAGGGACAGGAACAGGAATGTTAGGGAAAGAGGCTGTACTCATCATGAGTAGAAAGACAGGGAAAACTGTCACCAAAAATAACCAAAAAATGTAAAAAGGGTGTTGGGAATGATATTTCAGTCTATGAAATGAGAAAGACATTTGTGCAGAGGGAGAAGAGGCAAGCAGGACATCCACATTCCAGCGCTGGGCCCTGTAGGTATTGCCATTTTTCTGGAACTGGGAATAATGGAAAATGGTAAAGGTACTTGATCAGTAAGCCCTGAGCCCTGCCCTGGGTTCTCTCACTTCAAAACTCCCCTAAACGTTCCCATTTCCTGGGGCCAAATGGGCTCAAAGGAGGTTTCCTTTGTCCCTGTCTCTTGGCATCCCACGCGGCCTCCACGCTCTTTTGTGATTAGTGAGGCCGCTTCTCTGAGTTAACACTGCCTCCTGCTTATTTGTCTCTTCTCTTTCCTTGTGATCTTTCTCACTCTCCTTCCTTATTTCTTTATGCTGCCCCCTTCCTTTCCCCATTTCCCTCTCCTCCTCCTCCTCCTCTCCTGCTGCCTGGCTGTTCCCAGCTGGTCCTGGAGACATACAACGTCCCAGAACTGTCAGCTGGTGTCAACTGCACCTTTGAGGACCTGTCAGAGATGGATGGGCTGGTGGTGGGCAACCAGATCCAGTGCTACTCCCCTGCAGCCACGGAGGTGCCCCGGATTGTCACGGAGAATGGTGAGCTGGCCCAGGAGGCATATCCTTCCCTGGCCTGGATGAGAACTCAAGACAGATATAGGGGATCAGGGAGCCTTCAGGCAGGGAGGCCAGAGGAAGGGGCATGGGTTGGTGGGAGCCTTATAGGAAGAGGGGGTGTGATCTCTCTCCACTGCCATTGGGATTGACTATTGTGCCCTCCAGCCCAGCCCCAGGTCTGCATCCAAGAGTCCATCTCCTCCTCGGTGGGAGCAGCTGCAGAGGGAGTGAGGCGGGGCAGACCAGCAGCAAAGCACACAGCCAAGTTCAGCTCAGTAGGGCTAGCCTCGCAGTGGTAGAGGAGGGAGGCAGGTCAGGACAGGGAGGCCACATAGCCAGTATTGGATAGACCCCTGCCTTTCCCACCTCACCCTCTCCTGTATCTCCAGAGCTGCCTGTTGGTGGTGGCCATCTGCCCTAGGGAAGATAGGAGGGGACAGAAGTTTGATGATTGCAAGGGACAACCCAGCCTGAGCAGATTGATCACATGTTGTCCCTCCTATGTGGGCTTGTCACATTTGTTCAGAGCTGATTAATGAGGCTCTCAGGGATGGCAGAGAACATGGCTGGGAGTGGGGGCCCGAGGTCAGGGCTGTGAATTAAACATGGGCTTCAGCTCCTACCTGGCGCCAGCTGAGGGTTCCAGGGTCTCTCAGCTCAGTGGAGCCCTGAACCCCCCAGAGGAGATGGCAGAACAGGGTCTGTCTTTACAGAGATGGGGGGTGGTCTCATGTATATACACACACAAACACATATGTGCAAAACCACTTATGTGGTTTCTGGAAGCATTATTCCCAGTCTGCCTGTCTGTTTCTTCCTGGTTGTGAACCTGTGTGTGTGTGTGTGTGTGTGTGTGTGTAATTCTGTGAGACTGGCAAGGACACGTATGAATGCATATTTGTACACCCATCAAGTGAGTGTGCATGTGCAGTGTGTGTGTGTGTACATGCACGCATATGTATGTGTGTGTATGTGGTCATGAGAGAGATGGGGGTTTGGGGGAGGCAAGCAACACAGTATGGCAAGGATAGGCTGAACCACCCTCTGCAACTGCCCTCGGGATTGCCCTGGCAGCCATGGTGCAGCTAAAGCCCCAGGGAACAGGCTCCCTTTCCCAAGTGTATTGCCACCAAGGGGCCCCTGGCATGGGCTGTGGCCTCCCCTCCTCTCACTGGTTCCCCTTGCAGGGGACCATCACGTTGTGCAACTGCAGCTCAAATCAAAGGAGACGGGCATGACCTTCGCCAGCACCAGCTTCGTCTTCTATAATTGCAGCGTCCACAATTCGTAAGTGCCCCAGCCTTACTCAACTCCCTGCTCCTGGGGTCTGGATCCATCCAGAGATAAGGAGACCTCACTGCTCTTCCCAAGACCCCCCATGTGGAGAAAGGACACAGGCCCTTTCTCTGGGGCCCACAGGTTAATGGAGAATAGAAGGCAGAGAGTGAGAACCCAAGGGGTGGGGTGCGCAATCCCCAGCCCCTTCGTCTTCTCTGGAACACACATTCCTGACCTGATCCCCTTTCTGCCATCTGTTGGGGGTCGCACATCTTACCTGAAGAGCAGAGCCCAAGCATGGTCAAAGAAGAGAAGGGGTCTAAGGAGGGACGAGAGCCCCGGGTGTGTGTGGAGGGATCTAACACTGCCTGGGTACGTGGCTCTTCACAGCCCCACAGCTGTGGGCAGCAGGCTGGTGGGGCTGAGGAAGGCAGAAAGGCACTGGTGGGCAGCCTCTGGCTGGGGTCAGGAAGCCGGGCTCTGGGTCCAGTTTTGTAAGACTGGAGCATACATCTTCCACTAGCAGGTGTGAGGACAGAGACCCAGACCTCACCATCCTCTGTCCCAGTGCCCTCTGTCAATGGGGACACTATAGCACTCCTTCAGGATGACACCCAAACACTCAACAGCTGGCGCCATAGGAGCAGTCACTGGCTGAGACATTGTGCTGACTGCAGCCCTGAATATTGGCCATGAGGGTTACCAGCGCCATTCTAAAGATAGCAGCACGTGGAACTGGGTCTGGTCTGTCGCCTTGGCACAGCTCATGGGCTGATCTCTGAAGCCCTGCTTGCTTGAACACGCTGTTCCACTCCCCTCTATGTGCAGGAGAGGGAGCTGACCTGACCAAAGCCTATTGGAGCTATAGGTTGGTGGAATGGAGTTTTAGGGTCTATAAATCTGGTATGGCAGCTGTGGACCCCATGTAAGGAGCCATCCAGCATCCTCAGCCAGGAATGAGCTTCTGCAACACTGGGATTCTCTCCCTGCTTCTTCCTGGAGCTGCCTCTAGCTTTACCATGTGGTGGCCTAGTCCCTGCCTCCCCTCCTGCCCTTTGGAGAAGCAGAGTAGGTAGGAGAAACATGTACAAAACTTCCAATCCATCCGTAAAATGATTTTAAGCATCTGATACACACAAGACAATGTGTTTCTCCGTAGATGCAGAGGAAACAAAAAGCAACAACTCACAAAGATTCAATCCCTGCCCTCCCAGGGGTTGACAGTCTAGTGAAAGGGCTGCATGGTTCATGGGTGTTGTAATACCAGAAAGTCAGTGCTGTCCCAGGGTAAGGGCCCAGGGTGACCAGCTCTGCCTTAGTCAAGGAGGTAGCCAGGTGGAAGAAGGGAGGAGGGCTCTCCAGGTGGAGGGATAGTGTATGGGGACAGGGGAACCTGGTCATGGCCAAAACACCAAGCCATATGGGGATAGTGGGCCTGGGCACCATCATGGGCTTAGCCTTTGTGCAGAGACATTTGAATTTTTGGAAAAAGAGAACCACGTTGGGTTTCTGAGAAACGTGGAGCTCCTGTAAATAGGCTTTATTTCCTAGGGTTCAAAAGTAATGGTGGGTTGCCCACTGTGGAGGAGCCTGTTATCCTGAGAGTAGCCTCAGTACCTTCTTCTGTCTGGGTGGGTCCACATGGGTCCTTGACCGCTGAGACCAGAGTCGATCTGAATTAAAACCTGAGTTTGTATTTGCCTCAACTCTAATGGTCTCTCCAGACAGGCCGCTCTATCAACTTATCATTCCCTCTTCAACAAGGAGGATATTGCCCTGTGTGGGGGTGGGGTGGGGTGGGGTGACAAGGCCCTGAAGGACCAGGGTTGTCAGCTATATATGGGTCAGGGAAGAAGCCAGAGACTCACCTTCCTGAGGATTTGGGGAGTAAAGAGATAGATTTATATAAGGCGGCAGTTCTCAACTGCGACCCACAGGAACTGTATTAAAGGGTTGCAGCATTAGGAAGGTTGAGAACCGCTGATACAAGGCCTGCTCTTCCTGAGCATTTGAGATGGTTTCTCTTAATACTAAAAATGTTTTGCTGGACCTGAGGGACCCAGGTCTTCTGCTTTGAACTCACCCAGGTTCCAACTCTGTACCCAGGTGCCTGTCCTGCGTGGAAAGCCCGTACCGCTGCCACTGGTGTAAATACCGGCACGTCTGCACCCATGACCCCAAGACCTGCTCCTTCCAGGAAGGCCGAGTGAAGCTGCCTGAGGTAGGTCCCCACTGTCAATGGTGAGTGCCACCTGTGAGCAAACCAAAGGTTCTGGGTCAGCCCCAGAAGTTCAGTTATAGACAAAGATGTATGCCAGGTCACTCCAGTCAGGAGGACCTTCCACTTACTAGGTGAGTTCTGGAATAATTCCAGAGAGGTAGGTATCCTGGCATGTCTAGAAATAATTGTAAATGTACCATTTCAGGGCTGTGTGTAGGCTCCTCAGCTGTTCCTTGGAGCACTGTTTACAGAGAAATTCTGAGACCAAAGAGGGCAAGTTGAGCAGGAGAGGGAGAGAAATAGCATGAAAGAATGATCAACTTATGAACCAGAACAGTGGTTCTCAAAGTAGGGTTCTCACACCAGCAGCATCAGCATCAGCGGAGAACTTGCTAGAATTGCTGTCTTCCACTGCACTCCAGACTGCGTGAATGAGAAACTCTCCAGGTGGGCCCCAGCAATTCTGGCTTCACAAGCCTTCCAGATGCTTCTGAGGCTCAGTCCAGTTTGAAGAATCCCTGAGAAAAAGTTTGGCTCCAAGGCTAAGACATCTTTCTATTCCCTTCTAACTTTTGTTCTACTCCTTGAAAACTCTTCACCACAATAACAAAAATGCTTGCTGCCAATGCCGTTGCCTCTCTTAGGATGCACATGTCTGGGCAAGGACTTCAAAGACACCAGGCATGAAGACACTTTGGGAAAGTCTTCTGTTGCCCAAACACAATAGTGTTTCTTGCACTCTCTCAGGAGCATTGAGCTCAACAGGCTCCAGCTCCTTCTCCCCGACCCCCAGTCTTGAATGTCCCTTCCCACCCCTTCACACACCCACATGGGTACCAAGACCATGTGGCAAGCTCCAAAGCTGTGACAGCAGGAGGCTTTCCAGGCTTAGGAAGCAAGGGGCATGGATAGGGCAGACAGGCCCACCCTCTGCCTCCACACCCTTCCCCAACACTTGTCACCCTACATTTGGCCCACATACTTCATGACCGGAACGAAGGTGTCTGTTACCTAAGGCTGAAAGGAAAGAGCGATAGACACCCCGAACCAATGCCTGCTATGTTGGGCTTCTCCAGCACAGGGGAATGACTGCCCTGAGCTTAGCCCTCACAAAACCCAAGCCCCCCATCCCAGTTAGCCTGAGCCCCGATGGCTGAGCAGGAGTTCACCAGTGGAGAGTGGGCACGGCAGTTCATTTTAGAGGTAGAGGCCAGGAGTGAGGGAGTCAGCAGGGGAGAGAATGACCCCTATTGAATGGAGGAGCAGGGAGCAAATCAGACAGAGCAGAAACAGGAACACACCCATCCCGCAAAGGGAGCACTGGGGACCTTTGAAATGCTTCAGATAGGGCGATTGTGTTGCTTTTATTTTGTTCTTAGGACTCTCCACTCTTGAGACCTTTGCCCCACACACCAGTTGGGAAAGCTGAGAAAGGGTAACAACCTTTATCTTGACTCCCATGGAGTCCCTTGCAGGAAATAGGAAGAGACTGTGGAAACTTTGGACACAGATCCTCTCACTCTCCAGTAGGGTGGGTCCATACTGGACATGACTACTCTGGATTCACAATCCAGGCAAGAGACCCCTAGGTTGTCACTTTATAGAGGAAGGAAGGACAGGGGTTACATCTTGGCTTTTAAGTAGAAATGTGAATCTCACGTTCATGGTTCAATTCTCTAGTTTTCTTTAACAAAAATAAAATGGACATGAAAGTCATAATAGAGATGTGAGTGGGGATAGCTCAGGGTACACTCTTGGCATGCAGATGCTGATACAAGGCTGCACAGTCTCATCAACCCATCCAGGCCTTTGTCTTGGGGCACGTGGATCCACCAGGGCTGCAAGGAGGGTCCCAGGAAGTATGCTTTCCTTGTTTCAGTCTGAAAGTTGCATGTACCTTGATGGGAGTTAAGACAAATGGTTTCATCCTCTCTTCAGCTCTGCAGCCTGGTGGATCTGGCAGAGGTGACACTGCAGAGAGCTTCCAGGATAAAACGAAAGCAAACACAATTGAGCGATCTGGTGGATTTCAAAGGCCTTTAATCGTTTAATTACCTTGAAGAAGGTTTTCAAATTTCTGCTTTTTCTTTCTTGTTTGCTCCTCTTGTCCTAAATTTCTTTCTTTGTATAAAAGGAGCTTGCATCTGCTGCTCAGAAGGATGGGGGGGGAAAGAACTAAAGAGAGTAAAATAAGCACCCAACCTGTTTCCCATTGCAATGCAGGGACCCTTCTAGAAGAATGATGCCTTTTGGTACCCAGACGACAAACAAGGCACAACGCTTTCTCTGTACTTGACTGTGGCAGAGTCTGCTGGGGAGTCAGAGTATCTCAGGGCCCTCAAGAAAGGAACTGGCTGGGCAACCATGGGCCGCAGAGGGGCTCAGAGCTGCACTGAGCTACTGCCGCTGTGCTTCAGTCCTCCTGTTGCAAGGGAGCTGTGCTCTGGTGGGCCTGGCAGATAACTCCAGGGTGACTTGGAACTGCCATGCCTTCCTAGCACACTGTCACATGGAATAAAGGTTGGCTCCTCCTCACTTCGATTGTTCATTTATTCCACATGAAGGAAATGCAAAGGGTTATGTTTCGGGTCCACGAGTGGACTTTGGATTCCACCTAGCTCAGCACCAGGGCCATTTTGAATGTGAGCATGGAGGAGAAGCTGGAGGTGCCCACCTCATGATGGTTGGACTAGCATCTTCCTAGTGAAGGTGCCAGGGAGAAATAAAAGCCTGTGAACTATTGACTGACTCCAGCCATTTTGACTCAGTGGCTCATTATCAGAGGGAGGTCCTCAGGATTCAAAAGAAAGTCCTCAGATACTCATGGAAGTATGATGATTTTTTAATGGTGGTGTTTTGTTTTTTATATTTTTACATGACATGGGTACATGTGTTTTCATATTATATAGTCTTGTGTCATTTAACAGTGTGGGATGCATTCTTTAAAATGCATCGTTAGACAATTTTAGAGAGTATTTACATAAACCTAGATGGTACAGCCTAGTACACAGCTGGGCCACGGAGTATGGCTATTGCTTCTGGGCTACAAACCTGTACAGCCCACTGCTACAGGGAATACTGTAGGAAGCTGTAACACGTAGAAAGTATTTGTGCATCTAAACATAGAAAATAGGGTACAGTAATCTAATCTATGGGAGCACGGTCATATACGTGGCCCATAGTTGCCTGAAATGTCATTATATGGAGCATGACTGTATGTGCCTCTAGAAAGAGATAGTAGCAGGAATAACAAGTGAAAAAGAAAAATGCACAATTGAAAGGTGATTTTGCAAAAGCCCCTCATCACTATGGTCCTTTCTCCCATCCAGAAGAACAGCTTATTCACAGCATGATACTCTGAAGTTTGCCTAGGATGTGACTGTGTGTTCTTTATTGCCCTAAGTATTTCCCACATTCAAGGCATTGTGAGAAGTTTAAAGGCGAATAAGATCTCTGTAGATCTGTATTTAGAGGTTTGTAAATGGGATTATTGGTCTACATGACTGCTGAAGTTCTGTAATTCTAAGTGTAATAGAAACAAGCTGGAAATCCACGCCCAAGAAGCAGTCTTATAGGGTGAGTAGCAAAGCTTAGATCTACCAGTTGTACCTAACAGGGTGACCCAAGGACCAGTGGTTCCCTGGATAGCTACGCCAAACCCTTCCTCCTGGAATGAGAGTACACAGGCCCCAGTGATTCTTCTGGAAGCTCCTGGGTTTTCATTTCCTTTCACCCTTTGAGTGGGGGAATACAGACAATGTCCTTTTATTAGCTGAGAGTAAGGCTGCCAGGTGGCTTTCATCTACCCAGCACCATCCTGCACCCCAGGAATGCTTTCATCTGTGCGTCTTCCATTTCAGCCTTGGCTTTGTTGACTGTCACTGGGGATGTTGAATTACCTCCTTATTTTCCCCTGAACAAAGAGTGCGTTCAGGTGAGGTTATTGGTCTGGAACAGAGAACTGGTCCATCATTGTTATTATTACATTAATGGCAACTATTCCAGCATAATTACAATTATTAGAAATAGAATGCCCAATAACATATGCCGTTTACAGTAACTATATTCCGGTTACAAGGAATGATTTTGTTTCAACTAATGATGGCATTGTGATAACAGCCCTAGGTCTTCAGATCAGCTGCCAGAGCCTGGGTACCAAATAGCAGAGGGGGAGGTGAGGCAAGGTGCGACTGAAATGGGTGACAATGTCTCCGTGCCCCAGGTTCCGTGCTCCCCACAAGAGTGGCCTTACTGGGGGGCAGCCATTGACAGCCGTGCCCCCACCTCTAATGAATGGGAGGAGCCACTGTTCCCTGGGTGGTTTTGGAATCCCCTGCTCCTCTGTAGATTGACCAAAACCTCCCTAAGAGCCCCACCTACTTTACAAGGGTGATTCTCGTGGGGAACAAAGATGAAATTCCATGAAAAAGCAAACCCATTGGCAAGAATGTGTCCTCACCTGGTTATTTGTTTTTGTCTAAACTGAACTATAAAGTGGAATCTGCTGAATCTCTGTTCTCTGGGCACTAGAGCAGACAGGCTGGGGAGGTGGAGTACATCTGGCCCACAGGTGTGCAGCTCACAGAGGAAGTGCCCCACACTGCTGCCCCTCTCCAAGTTCAACCCGTGTGCACGCTCCAGAGAACAGTTGTAAGATCAGAGGAGGCAAAATGAATTCCATTTGATTTACTAAGCTATGTTTGAAAGCTTCTCCCAACGTCTCCTCCTACCCCAACTCCCCTGAAAAGAAACCTGGAGCCAGTATTTGTATCATGAAACCTGGTGTCCTAAGGGTCAAATCCTCTCCAGGTCTAGAACATCCTAGCTCCTGGACTGCAGCTTGGCATGCAGTCCAAAAAAGCTAAAATAAGCCCTGTGCCATGAGACAGGGTCATACCATGGGCATTTACCCCTCACAGCCTGCCTCGCCAGGGAGTCAGGTCCCTTCTTGCAGAGGAGGTGACCCTGGGATCCAGCATAAGGGAAGAGCACCCCCCACACACACACACACACACTCTCTGCCTTTCACCCTCCTGTGAGGAAACAAAGCCAAATCCAGCTAAAGAACTTGCTTCCCACCCATGCGCCACCCCCACTTCAGGTATTCAATTACTGGGTTGCCATTTCTCTGGACAACTGCACTTTCCATCAATCTCGTCTGCCCCTTCCCCTTAAGGTTATGGGCATTTCCTTTTTGTATTATTACTTTGGGCTCCCTATAAACCAGTCCATCGTAGATCACACTAATGGCATTATAAACTTGAGAAACAGCAAGAAAATATATGGTGCGTTACATTTTTGTATTGGGCGCCATGGTTCTGAGAAGGTGAGTATAAATTTGGGGGGTGGTTGGGGCACAGGCTGGCTTGTCTTTGGAATTGATGAGGGCTGAGGTGGCTTGGGGGTTGGAGGGGTGACCTGCAAATCACTTATTCCTTAGCTGCCCCCAGATCCTGCGGTCCCCCCAGAGCTCCATGTTCCCCCAATCTTGCTGTAGCAATAAGAGAATTAGAGCCCTAGTCTTGTAAGCACACGGGGGCTGTAAATTCATGGGCTTTCTACCCCTTCCCCAGGCAGCACTAGCCCTGAAGGCAGCCTTTCCTCTCCCAACTAGGCAGCATTCTTTATGTCCTTGTTCAATTATTTAAATACGTAACAAAAGCTCTGTAGAGAGCAGTGACTGACATCCCGGACATGGCGGGTAGAAAGGCATCTTTCTCGCTTCCATATGTTGCCTTTGCGTTCTTGCTTTCTGCGATCAGAAGTGCCATGTTTATTTTGTGTGCATTTAAGTGGAGACCACAATGTGTGCTGGGCAGCAGACCTGGAGGCACTGGAGCCGCCTTCTGAGTGGCGAGCCACTGCCACTGCCACTCCACACCCCCAGTCTGTCTTCAGAACTCAGAATGCAGCCACAGGCAAACAGCCTCCGAGGGAGCCCAGGGCTTATGATATGCATCTGTCTCCAAACAGTCTTGTTGAATACAGGCATTTCCATCCTCCAAGAGCTGGCCCTTTTGAATGAGAGTTCAGAGAAATAGCCTCCTGGGGAAGAGCAGGGCAGGACGTCTTTGGAGGGCTTTGCAGGGAGACTAGAGACTCACCTATGGAGAAAAGTGACTGAGATGATTGGGCAAAAAATATTGTGCTCATCTTCATTGTGGGACTTGAGTAAGATCACTAGTGCCCTTAGTATTAAAATGGTAATACTCATCCTATGTGTATACCGATAACATTTGTGATCTTGTATACTGATTGTATCTTGTAGCTCTTGTAATTGCAGAAGTCGAACATGTCTTGAGTATTACAATTTTAATACAGTTTTTTTCTTTCTTAAAATATGTATACATTTTTTTGATAACCTCTGTATATGTGTGCTGCTATGAAACAAAACAGCACAAAAGAAAATACATGGAAAGCGACAGAGATGGTGGGATGTGCAGGGGAAGTGTTCCTGGGATCAGGAACTAATCCTTGCACTGGGTTAACTGTGATGAAGAGAATCATAATTCCACTCTTCTACCAGAGCCGGCACCCAAATGGATGATACCAGCTCGCACCTTACCAAGCATTAAAATATTAAAGAATGTCCCTCCTGACAGCTACCTCCAGGAGGCCTGTCTTCCTCACAAGACCCCCTTCCTCTCTAATCTCTCCAGCATGCGTATAGCTGGTTGGTACCTTTGTGCCCCCTGCGCAGGTATTATTATCCCCATGTTAGAGATGGGAAAATTGAGCTTTGAAAAGATTGTATAATGATATATCCTAGGTTACCTGTTGGGTTTATGATGGAACTGGGACTAAAAGGAAAACAAACTGTTCTCTGTACTTAACACTGATGATACATGTGTGGGCTTTGTCCCCATAGAGCAATTTCCTGTCTTTTACAGATACCACCTGGTAGCTTAAAGCGCAATTCAATTCTGATGCCATCTCCCTGGAGTTAGCATCAGATCCCTCAAGTTAAAGGGCTCAGTCCCTCAAGCCTACTGCAGATCTTAAGTCTGAGGTTGTCACTTGCACTTCTGACCAACCAGCCATAAACTTTCTTACATTTCCTGGTTTATTATAAAGAATATTACAGAGGATGCAGATGGCCAGCGAGAGGAAGCAGTTCACAAGTGTGGGGAAAGGGCACACCTCCCCAGGCACGCCGCCCTCCCTGCACTTGGGAGCTCTTTGAGCCCCTTCATTCAGGGTTTTTATGGAGGTTCCTTTAAGTGATTAAGTCATTGCCTGTTGGTAACTGAACTCAATCTCCAGCTCTCTCTTCCCCAGAGTGCCAGGCCCTCCCATCACCTGGTGGTTCCTCTGGCAATGTGCCCTCCTCCTCCAAGAGTCAGCACATTAGCATAAACCCTGGTGTAGTTGGAGTGGGCTTATTATGAATAACAAAAGATGCTCCTCTTACCCCGATTACTCTGAAAATTCCATGGGTTTTAGAAGCATCTGCCAGTAGGCAGAGACAAAGACTCTGTGTATTTCTTAAGATACATTATCTCAGGGACCATAAAAGCCATCTAGTGTAAACCAACTGCATCATTTCATGAGTGAAGAGACCCAGAAAGTTCAAGGCCTTGCCCAAGTCCATGTGCTTGCCTGGCAGATCTGTCTCTGAGCATCCAGCTTGTGGGTGGGCACACAGCTCAGGATGTGTGAACTAAAATACAATCTTAAGTCCCCCAGCTGACTGAATGGACCCTGCCTTGGCCAAGGAGTTCCCAGATATACCCTAAAGCTGAGTTGCTGGCCATGAAAAGGTAGGTCAGATGTGCCTCGTCATGCCCCCTTCCCTCCTTGGAGATGTCTTTGGTAACTCATTAACAGGCCTAGTGCTACACAGGGCAGGGCTTGAACCACACCTGCAGATCTTCAATTTACTTCATAGATCATTTGAGTCTGAGTATATTATATGCCTGGTGCCTTGTCTTTGATTAGCAGACTCTCTTTTCTTAACTTAAAATATTCCAAGCCTTTAAATAAAGTTTCATTTCTTTAATCAATTATAAATCAAAGGATTTTTAAACCCTCCTATAACCTGTAAGCCCCTGCTTTGAGATATCCCATCTTTGCAAGCCAAACCAATGTATGCATTATTCCTTCTATGTATTGATTTACGACTTTACCTATTATTCTTGTTTCCCAATAATGTATAAAACTAAGCTATAACCAAACCATAGCAAGTTCATTTTCTCAGGGCTTCTTAAGCATGGCTCCAGGTCTTGGTCCTCATACTTGGCTCAGAATAAACCTCTTTAAGTTATTTTATAGAGTTTGGATTCTTTTCCACTGACAGATGCCACCTCCTAGAAGAGGAGGCTGCCATTATGGGAGCAGTGGCAGGACCTGGGACCTCCCTTCCCTTCCTGTGGCTCCTTGTGTCTGGGGCACCTGGAGCTGTTGAAGTTGGTCAAGTTTCACACAAGATGTGGACTAGGCTGGACAGGGGGGAAGTGGGAGGCACTGGGTGTTTATGGGAAGATGCATGAAAGGACAAGGAGAGGGGTCCCTTGGACATGCGGTGGGACATGATGAGAAATGAGAGGCAGTCTGGACCAGAGGAAAGATAAAGGAAAAAACACCTGCTGCATACTTGCTCACTCTCTGCTGACACCTTGTATGTGTGTGTTGGTGAAATGCCCCAAAATAATCATTTGGGGAAGAATTTTGAATCCTTGTTCATGGCTAAACCAAGCAATGGTAAGAGCACATTTCAAGAGTCTGAAGTGAGCAGAGGAAGCCAGACCTGCCCCCAGTTACATGGTTCCCCAGCCAGGCCCTCTCTGGTTGAGAACAAGGTCTGGATGCCCTGAGCCCCTGGACCGTGGAATCGGCCTCAGCCTCCAGGCAGGAAGGAGCATGGAAGTTTCTCAGAAGTGTCCCCCCAGTGTCAGATCTGTAGGAGATTTTGCATTTGGAATCTCAGGGAGAGGAGCTCAGAATATAGGAGGCTGGGGCAGGGAAGGGGCAGGGTGGTGGAATGGTTCCTCCATGCTTTGGTGCCTGAGGAAAAATTACCGTTTTACATTTCAATTAGGAGGAATTCTGGGGTCAGTCAGTAACCACTAGAAGAAAATAAGCCCAGCCCAACCCTGGACCTCTCCAATTATTATTAATGAACTTACTTTCAGTGCTGCCAATCCTTTTATATGCAAACTAGGCCTTTATAGGGCCACTGGTAATCAGGACTTATTAGAGAACTCATCACAAGCCTCAGTGAGAATTGTGCAGGGGACAAGAGAGAGGCTTTTGCTTCTGTCCATCCCCTGGACAAGAGCACTCCAGCCCCCAGGCCAGCTCCAGATGGTTCCTCAGCTCCTTTTGGGCTCACCAACCTGTCCAAAGGCGTCCATCCTGGCCACGAGGGAGCTTGCCCTTCTCACTCAGGACAGGAAGCATGGTGACTCAGGTAGCTGGCACCTGAGTTGTTCAACTTAATTGCTAATACTGAGCCATTGTTTCTCCTGTCTCTGCCTCAGTTTCTCCTTTGCAAGGTAGAGGTTGGTCAGAGGACTTTCAGATTCCCAGCATCCTTAGTACCCAATTGGTCAAGGAGATGACTGCTCTAAATCATGGAATCATGACTGATGAAGATGGACTAGGCCTTGGAGTCCACCCAATTGATACACGGGGAAATGAGTTCCAGTGGGGAGGGGATGTGCTCACATTTCCACAGCTCATCAGAAGCTCACTGGGCTTTAGAACTGGCCCGGGTCTTCTCACTCCAGGCCTCGGTCCTGTGATGGTGCAGGTTTCAAGGACACAGGGAGCTTTTGACTCGTGTTTGCTCTGGAACCCAGGAGAGATGGCTACCAGTTACCTGGTTGCCTGGGACCCTTCCCATCAGCCACCCCCTCCTTGCTGGTTTCCTCTCTGCCTTACTCTGGGAAGAGCAGGCCCTGCATTTCAGTGGTGAGCCTGTGATGAAACATCCTCAGAAAGGACGTGTGTGTCACACTTTTGATGGTCACCCTGCCCAGAAGCCATCTGTCTTGGCATTCCTGGACATTATTATTATTCCTGGGAGACATCTGGTGGGTGTGTGACCTGCCTGGCACAGGGGGTACCTGGGCCCTGCATGTATCCTAGGATGCCTCACTTATGGCCTAGAGAGTGGCTCTCTCACCCACAGCCTGCGAATCCAGCACACACCAGTGTCCACCTTTCAGCTGAGCAGAGCGCCCACCCTCCTTCCTCAGGCCCCATTCTCTCCCCAGCCCTCCATGTACACAGCTGACAGCCCCTGAGCGAAAGGCCTGTGACTCACTGTCTCCATCCCTGAAGACCGTGGCTCCAGGTTTAAGGGTGCCCAGCACATGTCTGACATGAGAGGCTTTTCTTTGGGTCAGAACATCCCCGGAGCTTAGTCAGAAGCTTCTGGTTTTAAAACGCCTATAGGGCCAATTCCAAAGTATTCCCAGATACCAGACGCAGCCCACTATGGGAGGGCCCCCCACCCCCACCCTGGCCCAGTGTGGTGCAGACTCACACTCCTGAGGCAGAGTGAGACCCAGGGCTCTGCCTGGATGTGGGGCTTCTTCGTGCCCATCTGTCCCAATCCTTGGCAGCCTGGAATGTGCCAGGCAGAGAGTCATCAGTGCACAGTGGGAAAGCGTGCCTCCTGGCAGGGATGTCTCTGTTGGGGTACACCAGGAGCGTCAGGTTCTGGAAAGACGGGGCAGGCATTAAAATGGAACCTGAAGAGGGTGAGGATGGCTCTGTGAGGAGAGCCTTGGAGGAGACACCAGGTCCTGGAGTTGCTCAGTGTCCTCCCTGCCCCACCAGGGCTGGAGTGGGCACGAGAACCTGGGGCCTCCTGTGGGTTCGTCCGAGGGAAGGCGGAGCTGGGGGACACCCAGATCATGTTCACAGGGGCCCTTCTTGGCCCTTCAGCTTCTGGCTGCCCAACCTGAGCCTGCCCTCTGTCCCCAGGACTGCCCCCAGCTGCTGCGAGTGGACAAGATCCTGGTGCCCGTGGAGGTGATCAAGCCCATCACTCTGAAGGCCAAGAACCTCCCCCAGCCACAGTCCGGGCAGCGCGGTTACGAGTGTGTGCTGAGCGTCCAGGGCAGCGAGCAGAGGGTGCCGGCCCTGCGCTTCAACAGCTCCAGCGTGCAGTGCCAGAACACCTCCGTGAGTCCCACCCCGTCACTGTCCTGTCCTTGGACACAAACTGTCTTTCCTCCCCACTTCCCTAGACCCCACTGGTACCTCCAAGGCCTTTCATCCCTGCCCTAGTCTGAGCCACCAGGCATTTGGCCCTAGGTGTGGCCATGTTGAACGAGGGTCCTCTGCCCAAGACAGGGTGAAAGGCAGGGGACCTGCCAGGGGCTGTCGAGCCCTGTTTGCGGGCAGATTTGGTACTCCAGGAACATTTGTGTCCATCCTCTTTCTTATGGGAAGCTCTAAAAACCCAGGGCCCTGCCCTCCCACCAGCTCTGACCTGAGTATTTCATTTGAGCTGCAAAAGTCCCCGCCTGCCTTCATACCTACATGGAGGCTGTCTCCTGCACAGAAGGCTTCTGAGACAGACTAAACATCAGCCGAAGGGAACTGGCCAGGAGGGAGGGAGTGCGCTGCCAGGATAAGCACAACCCTGCCCAGTGTTCAAAAATCCATGTTAAGCCACGGCCCTGCCTTCCAGGATGCAGACCCTGTCTGCCTGATTTGTAGGTTCTCCATGGTGAGCCCTACCTGACATCCTGTCCTGCCACCTCCTTACTCCCCTGCCCTGTTGCCCTTCCAGACACTGTTCTGGTCTCTCTCATTCTCTTTCTCATCAACTTTCTCTATGCCCAAAGGCTCTGAGACAAATGGATTCATAATATTTTCAAGCTATAAGAAAACTTACAGTTCTTCTTCATTGTACAAAAGAGGAAATAGAGGCCCAGAAGCAGGGGCAGACACTTATACAGTTTGGGGACCCTCTTCAAGATTGACATATAGGTACAAACGTGGACAATAGGGCAGGCCTTAGAAGGGGTGGTGTGAGCAAGTGCAGGCCCTGCAGCTGGCGTTCAGTTTGCATTGGGGAAGGGAGCCCCCAGATCTATCAGAAGGTAGGTGCCTTGCCCAAGGCTGCCCAGTGGTGAGTGGCACGGACTGGCCTTGAGTTAGCGTCCCTTCCCATGTCACACTGCTGCCTGTTCATCGTTCTCCTTGCTGCTGGGAACTTGCATACAGTGTCTGTGTTTGGGGATGTGATGTGGAACCAGGAGAACCCCAGACAAAGGACCCCTGACAACAGCCTTCTCTTCCTGCAGGAAGAGGGATAAACTGAGCTCAGAGAGGCGCACACACTTGCCCAAGGGCAGTCAGCATTACAGGCACTGAACTGGTCACTGATTCCACAGCCTATGAAACCCCAGATGTGTCCCTACAGCTTCCCAAGTGCACATCCCCCTTGTCCCTTGGCAGCAGGTTTTTTCGTTTTCTTCAGACTTCCGCAACAATCCAGATTCAACCTGCAAACAAAGGGGATATTAAACACCTCCTATTTCCTCATAAATCCTGAGGCCAAGTCCCATGGGGGTTGGCTCAAGTAAATGTCTCCAAAGTAAACTCCCTGCGGGAAGAGACCCACATTTGGGCCTCACATTTGACTCAGCAGAAGGCCAGTAGGGATTTCAAACAGTGGGGATTTCAGCCTCGTTTCCTTGGAAAAGCTAACCCAGGATCTGGAAGGCAGCAGGAGGGAGGACGGAGCCTGTGGCCTCGGATGGCCATGCCCTTGGATGGCCGTGCCCTTGGACGGCCGTGCCCTCAGTTCCCCGAGAAAGGGATGCAAAGGTCAGGAGACTTCGGCTGATTCCATTAAAGAGATGTGGGGACCCAGGGTAATAGTATCAGTTGGTCCTATAAATCCCTCGGTCAGAACTCCTTCCATGCCCTGGGGACTAACTTTAGCTTCCAAGAATTTCCTTGGGACCCTGTGCCATTTTAGTTGCTGCCAGAATTGGAAGCAGATTGTGTTGGAATGTCTTCAGCATTTCCTAGATCAAGAGCTGCCCGAATGAGAGCTTGGCCGTCACAGGGTACTCCCCAAATGTGAGCGCGAAATCAGAGCCTCCTGGGAACACGGGCACAGACAAGATCTCAGAGGTCCCAGGCTGGTGGGAGCCACGCACTCTTCTGTGGTACCCCCACAGGGTAGCTGGTGCTGGCACCAGGTCGGCACCATGGGAAGAAGAAGGGTGCCGCTGGACCCCCGTGCGGTATCTGTTTGTCTGATGTTGCATTCTTGGGATTCAGCAGGTCACACAGTTCCTCATGTGAGAATTTCACATCTGGAAGCCTAATGCCCTGGGGCACAACAGATGATTCTGCTTCTGGCCCTTGGTGACACTGGGGCTGGAGGCCTGGAGCCTGAGGCCCCACCACCAGGGACAAGCCTGACTCCAGAGGAGTCCCCTCCACCTAAAGGACCCACTGGAATTGCACAGTTTGGGAGGGCTTGGCTCTGAGTTTTCCCAGATGCCTCCTTTTTCATTAGGGGCTGTGAGGTTCCAGTTTAAATGCTGCTCTGAGCCAGGATGTGGCTTGCCACCAAGTGACTTTAAAAAAAAAAATTCTTTGAGCCATTATCAGGGCAAGCCTTCCCAACCATAGTCATAGAAAACAAGGGACTATTCGACAGGGGCGGAGATAATATCTACTTAATGCTGTTACAGATGGGGTCTCCAAGGCCCAGAGCAGGCAAGTGACCGTGCCAAGGTCACACAACAAGTAAAGTACAAATCTGAAACAAAACCAAGTTTCACAATACACCCCTCATCACAGATTGGGCGATCAACAGCAGCAGAGAACTCCTTACTCCAGCATTGGCGTCATCGCCAGAAACAGGGTCTGCTTGGCCCCCACAGAGGGTTTTATGGAGAAGAAATTGATTCCTGGTCTGAAATCCATGGGCATTCTGGAAGGGGGTTATCTAACAGAGAAACCCCTAGATCTGTGACTGCAGAAAGATGACAAAGAAGGTAGCAGAGCAGAGAAAGAAGAGGAGACACAGGAAAACTCAGTATGGGCAATATGCTAGATGGCACGGGTGTTGGAGGGGCCCCCAGGCCCACTCTGTGGGGAAGGTCCTGGCAGCAGCCTCCACTGGCTGATGGGAGGAGGGCAGGGCAGTCCCACAGGCAGCAGCTGGCGGGAGCAACTGTGGGCATCCATGGCCTACTTTAGACCAAGGCTCCAAGAAAATGTCAAGTGCTGCTAATAATAGTGCCCCCCCCACCTCTCCCTGGCATAGACAGTCAGGAGAGCAAGTGGGCTGCAAAGGGCATCTGGCTGGTTAGAGTGCTGGCCCTGAACTTACATAGGCCACTCTGGCCTCTCCTTTTCTTTGGCCACTTTACTTTTTACCACGAGAAGAGAACCGCCCCCTCCCTCCTTTCCTGGACCACGGGCTGAGATGGGGTCTGTTGAGCCATTTAGAGTCACAGAGATGGACACAGCACACCTGCTGGCTTCCTGGATCATGTTGTATTGTTCCCATTAATTTACCCAAATTGGTTATATTTTCCAGCAAAATATCTGAGAGCTCAGGACAAGGGAGTGATTAGAAGCAAGACTGTCTCAGTTATATAGAGATGTCCTCTCTCTTTAGAAGCAGCACCCAGGGCTCACACTTTCCCAAGGCCATGGGGAAAGTCTATTAGCCTAGCCATGGTGGGCAGACCCTGACTGTGATACTCAACCTCCTGGCCTGCGGGAGCCTGTAACTCGTCCTCCCTTAGCACTGAGCTTTGTGCAGATTAACTGCCTACTGATTACAGACAGTTGACAAATGCTAAATGGAGTGGAGGCTGGGGGTATAGAGCCAGTGGTCCAGGCTCCCCAGCTGTCTGAGGAGGCAGAGGCGATGCCCCCCCCAAAGACAGAGACTTCTCTAAGGACCTGAGGGAGGTGGGGCACCTGGGATCAATTATTTCTATAATATTTCATAGTTGTGATCCCAGGATTGGGAGAAAAAGAAAGCAGTGTTCAGCACATTTGATCCTTCCAGTCTTTTTTATTTTCAATTTCCTTCAAGAGGAAAATTCGTGCCTGCACACACATGCACAGCAGAGTGCTAAGTGTTCCCACACGCACACGTCCCCACATGCATCCAGGGTCTGGCAAATGAACAGTGAGCACATGGCTGCTGTTGTTATTGCACACAGACACGCAGATGGACCTTTGCACAGTGTCCCTGAGTGCACACATGGATTAAAATGCACAATATATCTGAGTGCTTACACAGGCGCTGTGCTCAGAGCATTCTATGCATGAACTTGAATCCTTACAACATCCTGTGAGCTGTGCACTGTTTTTAATTCCCACTTTACCAATGGGGCAACTGAGTCGTGTATCATTTGCTCATAGTCACACAGCTGATCATTGGCAGAACCATTCTGTAGCGTGTGTGTCTGTGTCTGGTGTGTGTGCATTTATGGTCACAATGATACAGAAATGTGTGCTAACCTCTTCTCAGATCACATGAAAATGAACACATTTGTGCACATGAACACTTACACATCTACACACGCACAAGTTTTTTGCCTTTGTTTCTGGGGATTTAAGTCTTTCCTGAGAGAAAGCTTAAAGATTTGTTGATCTTCATCTAACACATCCCTACTCACTGCCTGCTGGGGCCAGGCCAGACTCAGGCCTGAGAGCAGAAGCCGGGCTCTAGTCCTGGCCTGGCCACCTGCAGCAGCCCCTGAGAGGCTGAAGCTCTGCCCACCCCAGCACAGCCTCTGGGAGATCAGACGGCATCAGGCTGGGACCAGAACAACCAGCCTTCCCACTCTAGCTGGCAGTCCTGCACACCTTCCCCCAGGGGAAACTCTGAGGAAGGAGGGGAAATGGCTGGAAGAGGGAACAGGAAGGGCGGCTTGGAAGTGTATGCTCTCTCTCTCTCCCCATACACACACACATAAGGGAGGGGACCCCTCTCCCTACACACCTCTCCCTTCCCTGGGGCAGTCACCCACCCACCTGCTTCTCCAGCACCAGCCAGCACCAGGATCACAGGACACACTTTCAAAAAGCTCCCTCCTCCAGAGGGTCCCATTCAGCAGGTTGGGGTGGGCCCTGCAACCTGTACTTTCGTAGGCCCCCTAGGTGATTCCGATGAAGGGGTCCTCATACCGCTCTGAGAGCACCAGTGAAAAGGTTTTCTGAGAAAACTCAGAACAACTCAGGATAACCCAGCCTGCCCTATACACAGAGATTCAGCTCTGGGGGGGTCGATTCCTGAGTTACACAATGACTGAAATTTCCATGCTGCTCCTGAGGGGCTGGGAAGCCCTGGCCCGGGTGGCCTCCCCAACAGGAGAGAGCCTCTGTGTAAGCGGGGCATAAACCACCTCCATTGTGGGAATGGAACACTGCCTGTCCTGGGTCTGTATTGCCAGGGAGTGAGTTAAAATGCTGGACTCGAAAGCAGAGCGTGAGGAAGGCTGGAGCACATCTGCTTCTACCGCTGTCCGGGGCATGGCACAGCACGTTCACAGGGGAGGGCATTCTGCAACTCTGAATTCAGGGCCGTGTCCTGGTCCGAGGATGGTAACGTCTCCTTTAGCAGCTCCTAGGAACTGGCTGAAGAGCTAGCCCTGCCCAGCAACAGAAGCCTGGACAGTAGCCCCCTGGGATCCTCCCAGGCGTATATTCATTTCCACCACCCTCCCATGAGTGAAGGTGCTTTGGTCCCCTTCACTGCCCCAAACTCAGCCCCTTCAAATTTTAACTCTGAGTTAAGGGTCCTTGGGCTCTTCAAACACAGCTTCAACCCAGCCCCCTGGACTAACCCCTTTCACCAGATCACCAGCCCTTTCTCTGCAGAAAATTTGTCTAAATGCCACCCCTTTCTCCCAGCCCCTGTGGTGGTTGGGGGGCGGGGGGAGGCAGTGCAGAGTCTGGTGTGATAATGAGAAAATCACCAGGTAGGGGTTGAAAATGCTACCAAGGGCAGTCTCTGGGTTCCCTCCACTCACCCTCTTTCCCTGGGGCTTGGGAAGGGTCTGCTATCCCGAAGGCAGATGGGACAGGCATGCTGGGGACTGCTCCTGCACCCACACCCGCAGACAGCACCTCCCCTTCTCCTCACCCTCCACTCCAGCCTTAGCCAGGCCAGGTCAGGCATGGGAGCAGGGTGCCAGGGGACAATATGCAAGCCTACAGGCAGCACCCAAAGGCAGCAACCCAGCAGGAATCTGGGCCTGTAGCCCAGCTGTGCCCCCCTCCAGCCTTCCCACTACCCCCCTTTATTTCTTAGTCTCTGCAGTACTGCCTGTGTCTTGGTCACCTTTCTCTAGGTCTTTAGTAGGGCATCCACCCACCCTGGACATTTCTTAGAAAGTCGTTTTCCGATCTAATTGCATGCACCACAGGATCTTGTGGCCAGGGCTGCCCTGGGCAACCAGGGAGGAAGTGGGCTCCTCTCTCCATTAAGTGTCCCAGGAAATCCCAGCTGAGTGGACCAGGCCTCCTTGCCGAGGCCCACAGGAGGTGACTGATCACCCCAGCTGCTGAGCCGTACCCCAGCGGCGCAGAGCCCAGGTCCCACCCAGGCCCTTTGCTCCTCGCTGCTTGTGCATACAGGCCTGTGTGTGAGCACCCGTGCATACAGATGTGTGTACGTGGCTCTGCATACAGGTGTGTGTGCACACTCGTTTATACACTCGTGTGCACACACTCAGACATAGGCACACCTGCATGGTCTTCACCAGTCCTTAGCCCTTGAGGGCCCAGGCTTCCCAGGAAATCTCTGTGACCCTGCTTTCTCCTTCCCTCCTGCCCAGTATTCCTATGAAGGCATGGAGATCAACAACCTGCCCGTGGAGCTGACAGTCGTGTGGAATGGGCACTTCAGCATCGACAACCCAGCTCAGAACAAAGGTGGGGGAGGCCAGGGAAGGCGGAAGCAGCCCTGCCCTGCAGGTGCATCCTGCCCCCACTTCCTAGTAGCTGTCCCTCTGAGTCCCCTTTGTAGTCTCCACTGTCCACCTTCCCAGTTACCTATTGGGCATGAGTAGGACTTGGGGGAAGGGCTGCCGAGTGCTGGGAGTGGGCAGAGGTTCGTGACTGCCCCACGCACTTCCTCTGCGCTGGCCCGGCATTTCTTTCTTCTCTGCATGAGAATGGCTAAGGGGGCACAGCAGCCCTGGTGTCCCACCACCCAGGTTGGGACTGCGCTCCTTGTCCCTCTACTGCCCGACCCAGCCCCACCCTGCCCCACAGCACCCCTTGCCCTCTGCCCCCTGCAGTTCACTTGTACAAGTGTGGAGCCATGCGTGAGAGCTGTGGGCTGTGCCTCAAGGCCGACCCGGACTTTGCGTGCGGCTGGTGCCAGGGCCCAGGCCAGTGCACCCTGCGCCAGCACTGCCCTGCCCAGGAGAGCCGCTGGCTGGAGCTGTCAGGCGCCAACAGCAAGTGCACAAACCCCCGCATCACGGAGGTAAGTGAGGTGGGCACACTCGGGGCCACTGCACCACACCCTGCTGGGGGCCAGGGCCCAGAGACGGCCCAGCCATGGAGTCGGGCACCACAGCAGTCATGGGCTGCACTCAGTTGTTCCTCCTGATCAAGCAGGTTACTAGACTTCCTGCCTAGCTAGGAAGCTGACTTCCCTGGAAGCTTAGGGAGCTTAGGCTTGAATCAGAGAACCTTCCTGATGCAGGCGCCCTGTAAGCTGGGTCCAGGATATAGTCCTCGCCTGCTCTTCTTCCTTTTGTCTCTGGCAGTCACAGAGGCAGCCTCTCTAAGGGTTGGCCAGTGAAAAGTGGCTGCAGGGGGTCCAGGGGGCAGAGCCCAGCCCTGGGGCAAGGGAGAAGGTCACCATGGAGAGGACTCAGCACTCCCCAAAGCAAGCTCTAAACCTCTGCAGTGACAGCACCATCTTTATATCTTGAGTTGTCAGGGCAAAGGAACCCACAGTTCAGGAGGACCAGGGGGACACAGGTGGTGGAGCAGAGACCCATTGAGGGGCACAGGGACGAGGCAAACATGAGATATTTGGGTCACAGAGAACAGGGTTTGAGTTCAGGATCCACCAGCTAACTGCTGGGTGCTCAGGGATAAGTCATACCGTCGCCTCATCTCAACATCCTCATCTGCATGGTGGGCCTGAGCACCCATCTCACAGGGGAGGCACGAGAATTACATGCCATACATGTATGCATACAAAGTAAGCCCTCGTGCTGTGTCCAGCCCTTGGGACCCTCCTCATTCACTGCCCTGATGACTGAGCCAAGGGAAGCGCTGTCTCTGGGGTTGACTTAAGTAGCCCCACCTCAACACCTCCCCACTCCCCAGTCCCAGCAGAAAGACACCAGCTACTGCCCTCCTCTGTGGCTGAGATCCCTTACTTCCCCCTTAAAACGAGGAGGAGGCATGCATGTCTCTGTCCACGCCTTCCTCCACAGCGGGACCAGGTCTTACCTCTGTGCTTCCCGCACAGGGCTCAGCACCTAGTAGGTATTCCAGCACTCTTTGGGTGCTGGTGATGCTGATGAGGCAGCCAGGGCGGGGCAGAGAGAGGAGGAGAAGAAGAAGGAAGCTCAGGCTCAATGAGCAGCGAGGACACACTGGTCTCCAGCTGGGGAAGAATATTTGCACCTTTCGCCTGCAGAATGAGCAGGAGACAGGTGGACATCTCCTCTCCCCACTGCCCCAGCCCCACAGTCCGCCATCACTCTCTTCCCACCCCCATCTCTCACCCCTGCCCCTCCTCTGTGGAAATGCTGCTCCCAGAGCCCTTACTGAGAAACCCTCCCTGGGGGCTGCCCCACACAGCCGCTAATGGTGTGTCTGGTGCAATTGGTGGGACTTGCTTTTTTCTTGGCTTGGGCCCAATAAAATCACAGGGAGGAGATGGCAAATTAAACAACTCTCCCTGCATCGGAGGCTGTTTACTGCCTGCTTGCTGGCATCAGCCCTGGGGGAACCTAGGGAACCGAGGCCTGGGCCAGAGATAAAATGCCTTCTTTATGATGACAAAGTAGGGTTAGAGTATCATGGGGATGCTGCTGGCAGGTGCCACAGGTGCTTTTGGGACCAGCTGGGAAGGCATTGGGGAAGAACATACACTCCCCTTCCCTCCCCACCTTATCCACATCTGTCCATCTCCCTCACACAGAAAGGGGCACGAATCTCCGGGAAAGCTGTTTCTCTATTATGACAGGGATGTGCTTGTGCAAATGCTCACACCTGTGGGCATGCCTGCTCACAGCATGCCCACCTGCAAACAGGACAAGTGGGGGAGGCAGGAGGCAGCCACACCTGGCAAATCTGTCACTGGGGACAGCCCCATATACCTCCCCCACCTGTCACCCTCACCCCAGGATGGTGGCCTCAGCTGTGACCATAGCTGTAGTCCCACAGGATGGGGAGGGGAGGATATGCTGGAAGGGCTTCTTGCCCTGCAGCCCCGCTGACTTTTGCCAAGATCCAGACTGCTGCTCAGAGGAACAGGAATGGGGGTCAGCCCTCCTCCAGTCTACAAAGGATGGCATGTCACGATGAGATGTGCTAACTGTACAGACCCTCCTGACATTTCAATCATGAGTTCCTCATACTGATGGTGACCTCTTAGGAGGGAAAGCCAGTCATTTTGATTATTGAATGAGGGTAAAGTCTAAATTAAACCGAAATTCCTGAGACGCCAAGCCAAACCATGAAGGCAAAGGGATTTAAGAAATGCTCATATAGGCTCGGCGCCTGTAGCTCAAGTGGCTAAGGTGCCAGCCACATACACTAGAGCTGATGGGGTCAAATCCAACCTGGACCTGCCAAACAACAATGACAACTAAAACCAAAAAGTAGCTGGGTGCCTGTAGTCCCAGCTACTTGGGAGGCTGAGGCAAGAGACTTGCTTAAACCCAGGAGTTGGAGGTTGCTGTGAGCTGTGATGCTCTGGCACTCTACCGAGGGCAACAGCTTGAGGCTCTGTCTCAAAAAAAAAAAGAAAAGAAAAGAAATGCTCATCTAATTCCAGAAAGATGTTTGGATAGTTGTGGGTCCCTTTGAAGTGACAACTCGAGATATAAAGATGGTGCTATCACTGCAGAGGCCACAGGGAGAGGTGAGACATGGTCCCTTCTGGCACATAGAGACTCAGGATTGGAAGGGAGGGGGCTGTTAGGGGGAAGGAGGAGGAACCAGAGACCAGTAATTGTGACTGTGTGAGTGGCATAAAGACGGGGCTTTGGAATTTTCAGTGGAGAGAAAGAAAATGGGGGTCTGGGAAGTGACATTTGAAAAGGGTCTTGAAAGGTAGGTAGGATTACCATGAGGGTGGAGGGCTCTGGGTGGAATGCAGGGATATTAGTTTTCCTTGAGAGTGGAACAAATACAAGCAAATGCCAGAAGGTTTTGAACCCAGTTTTCTATGAATCACTCAATAGAATTGCTGGTCATGCTCCATCCCCCACATCTCTTCTGGAAAATGAGAAGATGTTCCACGGGCTTTGGACACGGCTCCTAAGACCACACACAGACGAGGGGCACTTCACCCTAAGTCACTGCCCATGGGTCGTACCAGACTTTGGGTGTCCCCATGAACTTGGGCCCATGAGGGATTCAGATCCTGATGAGAGAAGAGGCAGCAGCATCCCCACCACCATTGCAAGCGAGTAAGGGCTGCATCTTGGTGTGTGTCCAATCATCTGTTTCCCCCCTCCAGATAATCCCAGTGACAGGCCCCCGGGAAGGGGGCACCAAGGTCACCATCCGAGGGGAAAACCTGGGTCTGGAGTTCCGCGATATCGCCTCACACGTCAAGGTGGCCGGTGTGGAGTGCAGCCCTTTGGTGGATGGCTACATCCCTGCAGAGCAGTGAGTGAAGCCTCCTGAGACGTGGGAGGAGGGCAGGGCCAGGGAGATAAGCTAGTGTCAGGGGCTTCTTGCTCAAGGACAAGTGACCTCAGAACTTGCAGTGGGGGAAAGAGGAGAATGCCCTAGTATTCTCAGAGTTTAACTCCTCACCCAAGAAAGGAGCCAGCTGCCATTTTAGGGGGAGTGTAGAGAGGGAGAGAGAAATACCTGGGAGAGAAATACCTGGGACTGTCACCATCCTGGAGTATGAGGGTGGAGATGAGCTAGAACAAAATTAAAATCTGCAAAAGAAGAGTGAGTTCAGTTCCCTCTGCTGCCCCTCACTCCCCTGCCACATCCCCCCAACCATGAAGCTGATCCTGTGCTACCCTCTATGGAGATTGCAAATGAAATCCCACACCCATTCTTAGGCCTGTGGCTACTTTGGATTATTTTTGTCTTTGCAAAGGCTGCTAGCCCACTGCAAGGGTCATTCAACAATGACCTTGACCTATAACCCACCTAGTGCGAGAATCATGTATTGCCTTGTAAATAAGTAAGCACCATTTTGCGGCCCAGCAAACCCAACTATGGAGTGTTTACTAGCACAATCAAATCTATATTCTGTATCATCTTTGTTGCCCCAACTAGAGTAAAACCTTGTCCCTTGTCCTGCATTCACTCTTCGTAGCCCTCTCTTATGTCTGTCAGTGTAGTTTCCATTTGCACTTGCTGAGTCTTGCCCAGATTTAGTGACTCAGAACCATCAGTGCTGCTATCCTCAATTTTCCCTCATTTCCACCAGGATCTTCCCAAGGCTCTCGGAGTATATTGGATGATTTAAGGATCTGGTTTCAGTAGGACTCTCCTTCCTGCTCCATCATTGCTTAGTTACAAAAAGATCTTTTTTGGGTTTCTATAACTTTTAGAGGCATTTCTAGAACAAAACCAGAGTAGATTGCTGCTGTTATATTTGGGGAATTTTAAAATATCTTGCTTTAAGCCTACACATCCAGATATCAAAAGTTTTGTTATAAAGTCATATTGTGGTAGCCCCTGAAGTTACCAAACATAGAGAAAAATGGGAAGTTATAGCTAAATGTACCTTTCTTTACAAAACATTCATTCCAAAATTTTACGAAGAGGTGGCCAACACATAGAGAATATTTTGTAAAATTTTATAATGAGTATTTTATAAATAAAGGTACATTTAGTTACAATTTCCCATTTTCTCTATGTATGGTGACTTTTGGGACACCCTGTAGTTCCATCAGTACAATAACATAGAACATCCAGATAAAGAATCCTGATATATAAAAATTAGTATATGATAAAGGTTGTGTTTAAAATCAGCAAACATGGCTCGGTGCCTGTAGCTTAGCACCTAGGGCAGCAGCCACATACACCAGGGCTGGTGGGTTCGAACATGGCCTAGAGCCTGCCAAGCTATAATGACAACTACAACAACAACAAAAAGAAAAATAGCCAGGTGTTGTGGTGGGCACCTGCAGTCCCAGCTACTTGGAAGGCTGAGGCAAGAGAATCACTTAAGCCCAAGAGTTTGAGGTTGCTGTGAGCTGTGACGCCACGACACTCTACCCAGGCAACATAGTGAGACTCTGTCTCAAAAAAAATAAATAAAATAAAATAAAACAAAATAAATCAGCAAGGAAAGGTAAGATCATTCAAAAGGGGTACTTGTTAGCTCTCTGGAAAAAAGACAGTTTCAGACCTATGTTTTGCATCATGCACCAAAATAAATCCCAGATAGGTTAAAGAGTTAAGTTTAAAAAAATGTAACTGTGGAAACATTAGAAGAAAATACAAGAGAAAATTTACTTGATCTCAAGAAGAGAAAGGTTTCTAAGTATAATGGTAAAGGAAGAAATTATAAAGAAAAAGATGAGGGGATTTAAGTACATAAATCTTTAAAATGTGTACAGCAAATATTATTATAAGCAAAATATAAATGTTAATGCTAAGCTGGGAAGACGGTTATACTCTTTTACAGGTAATAGATACTTTTTATTTTTCTTTTTTCCTTTTTTTTTTTTTCAGACAGAGTCTCGCTATGTCACCCTCAGTAGAGTGCTGTGGGATCACAGCTCACAGTAACCTCAAACTCTTGGGCCCAAGTGATTCTCCTGCCTCAGTCTCCCTAGTTGTTAGGACTATAGGCACCCACCACAATGCCCAGCTATTTTTTTGTTGCAGTTGTCATTGTTGTTCAGCTGGGCCAGGCCTGGTTTGAACCCACCAGCTTGGGTGTATGTGGCCAGCGCCCTACCCACAGAGCTACAGGCACCACCAATACTTTTTCTTAACATATAAGGTGAAGACCACGAAATGAGCAAAGGGCATAAATATATAATTCACAAGATATTCAAAGAACCAAAAGTCATATGGAAAAAAATGTTTAACAGAAGTAGTAATAATGAAATGCTAATTAAAGCAATGGGGAACAGTTTTGAAAAGTGGCTGCCCAGTGCACAAGAGAGCCTAGGCGTGGGAAGTAGCTGACTTCTTTGAGCATGGTGGGAGGGTAACTTGGGACAAACTTTCGGGAAGGCAATTTTGAAATATGTGTCAAAATTCTTTAGCCTGGCCATCACGCTTCTAGAACATTCCCTAAATAACAAGACTGCACAAATATTTATTTGCAAGAATGCTTATTACAGCCTTATTAATAATAGTAAAAATTCAGAAGCATTTGCATGTCTAAAAATAGAGAATTCAATCAATTATTGTGTATGCACAAGATAGTAAACTACACAGCCATTAAATCTGATATTATAGAAGAATAAGGAATCATGGCCAAGCATATGCTGAGGCTTATTAGGCAAGAACACAAGTTACCAACTAGAATATAAAGTTTCTAATTAATTTTGTAAAAGAAAATCAAGACTGGATACATACACACCCAAATGTTGACAATGGATATTTCTGAGTGGTGTAGTTGGTTGGGAGGATATATGTGTGACAAAGACTTTTACCTACTTTTCATATTTTATTTACATCGAACCTGTATTAATTATGTTCTTTGGACAGAAAGTTACGTATTTTGCAGGACCTTTACTCAGTTTTTTCTGAGAGACATGCAAAACCTGGAAACCATAAAGTAAAAGAACAACCAATTTAACCACACAGATACTTTAAAGCTGTATGCAGAAAAAGGCATTGGAGACACAGTTGAAAGACAGATGACAAATGAAGAGAAAATAATTATAATATTTATAACACATGTAAAGTAATACTCCTAATTCAGAAGTTCCTACAAAAAGATCCATCAGCAAAACAGAGAGAGGGCTTCAACAGAGAAGTTGAAGAAAAGGCTACATAAGAGTAGAAAGAAAAAAACACACATGAAAGTAGATGTGACCTCACTAATAATCAGGGAAATTAAAATTAAAATGTTATATCTTTTCCCTATTATAATAGAAAAACTTTCAAAGAATTGCTAATATCTAGTTTTGCAAAAGAGTAGACCACTGATAAAAGTGTAAATCGGGACAGCCTTTTTAGAACATTATGTGCCTTTCCCTGTCAAATGTGAAATCCAAAACTGTTTAACCCAGTAAGCTCCCTCCTTAAGAATCCATTCTAATAAATATACATTGCTGAAGGGTGTGTGCCTAAGTGGGTTCATTTTGCAGAATTATTCAGAGGAGGAGACAAATCAGGATAATTACTAACTGATTATCTGTTGAAGGATGGTTATTCGTAAATGACAGGGCAGTCTTATTGTGAAATACCGTGGAGCTGCTAAAAAGAGTAAACTAAAGCTGGGTCTCAGTGACATAAGCAAAGTCCATGCTATAATGTGAGTAAAAATGGGCGTTTACAACAGTAGGTTTATTGGGTTTTGCTTGATCTTAAAAAGGACGTATATCTTTCTCTACTTACATGCATGTTTGTATGTAATTGTATGTATGTGTGTAACATTTATGTTTATGTATGTGTGCATATAAAACATAACTATAGAGGTATATGTGTATGTATCCAAATATATGTATTTGGGCAAGTTGCTTAACTTTTCTGTGCCTCGGTTTCTTTATTCGTAAAATGAGGAAATATCAGGTCTAACAATGAAGTTTGAGAACTCGTCCTGAATATCATTATGGTCACCTTTGAAGTCCTCCCTTGGGAAGCCACATACGAACACTAGTGCCTAGTCCACCTTTTGAAGCTATTTTGGAGCTCATTTTCTAGCATAACCATCAGAGCTGTCATCGTATGGCACACAAAAAACATGCAATGACAATAATGAACGTCACTCAACAAGACACCACCAGACAGTGACACAAACACAGCTGTGAGACACTGATATACCAAGGTTATGAAACCTGACTGAGTTGTTTCACGAACTTAATTGTCAGACCTCGCAGGATGGCAGCTCTGATGGGCATTCCAGAAAAAGAGTTCCAAAATTGCTTTGCAGGGTGGACTAGGTGCCGGTGTTAGTGCACAGCTTCCCAGGGGAGGACCCCAAAGGTGACAGAAGTGGTGCTCAGCAATGAGGATCTGTAGCACTTTTTCCTGGATGCACTCACGAACTTGTCAGACCTTGTGTCTGTGTCTATGTCTGCAAGACTATAAATACCAAGTTTCTGAGTAGCTGGGAGTGAAGAAAGAGGCACTCATTCCTTACTGCCACACTTCTGTATTGTTTGTTTTTAAGGGGTATGAACATGTTTGGAATTGAAGCAATCAAAGTTTTTAAAAAGGGAAAGTTTTAAATACACACACGTTTCCTCAGCCAGCCTGGAAGCTAGAGCTGGCTGGGAGCAGAGGAGCACTTCACTGAGGCACCCCAAGCCTTGAGAGCTCTAGGTGAGGACCCCAAAGAGCTTAGGTCAGCTCCAAGTTTTATGCTTGACTTGCTTGGAGCCTTGGGTAGGTCACTTCATCTCTCTGGCCTCTGCCAGCTCTATTCCCTGAGCTGTGGCCAAACCCTCCCATCTAGTTAACAATTGATAACATGAATTAAGGACCAAGTGAATTAAGGATAAGCATGAATTAGGGCCAAAAGTGTCTGGGGTCAAAACATAGGACCCCCTCTTCTAGGGTCCAGGGTCCCTAAACATTTCCTGACAGCGGAGAAGGCATCCTTGCAGGGAACAATCAGGACATAATTTACCACCTTTTCCCTGAAATCCCTGATATCCTACTGCAGAGAGAGGGCCCAGGGTTGGTGTTCCGAGGCACAGGGTCGTAGCTGGGAGTCCTGTGACCCGCAGGTACCCTCTCCTCCCTGCAGGATCGTGTGTGAGATGGGGGAAGCCAAGCCCAGCCAGCACGCAGGCTTCGTGGAGATCTGCGTGGCGGTGTGTCGGCCAGAGTTCATGGCCCGGTCCTCACAGCTCTACTACTTCATGGTGAGTCCTGCCAGGGTGCTGCTCACACACCTCATGACCATAATCGCCAGGTCCCTCCAGACCACGGTGGGCAAATCCAGGGCAAGAAGCTCTAGGAAAGGCCCTTAAATTCATGGGAGTCCCGTGCTCTCGAAGGCTGGGAGACCTGGAATCAAATCCAGCCCTCTCTGTGCCTCACTGTGTGGCTACAGGTAAGTTGCTGAGGCTCTGGGGCCCCGTGCCCCCGTGTGGCTGGGTGGCCCAGGAGGCAGGGAGAACACGGACTGGAGCCTGGTCTCTGCCCCTTCCTCCCTGGGTGGACTTGGGCAACTTACTCACTATTTTGTGCCTCAGCATCTTCATTTGGAAAATGGGGATAATACAGACATCTGCCCCACAATCTGGTGAAAATTACATAGAATGTGTTTATCACACGTACTTGTAGTATCATTTCTTTTTATTATTTCTATGATTGCCAACATCACTTCCTCTCCCTGGCCTATCCCTGGGTGCTCACGGCCCATCATCCCATCACCCCCACACCCCCTTTCACCCCAGTGACTCAGTCCATTTTCTGCTTCTATAGCAGATTACCTGGGACTGAGTAATTTATAAAGAAAAGACATTTATTTGGCTCATGGTCCCAGAGGCTGGGAAGTCCAGGAATGAGGATGTGCATCTGGGGAGGACCCTCTGGCCAAGTCATTCCATTCACAGGACAAGGGGGAAGGGCAAGAGAGGCAAGAAAGAGAGGGCCAGACTCACTTTTATAACAAGCCCACTCATGATAATGGACCGACTCCTGTGGGGGTGACATCAATCGCCTCTCAAAGGTCCTGCATCTCAGCAGTGTTGCACTGGGGATTAAGCTTCCAACACATGACGGGGTGGGGAGGGCACATTCAAAGCACCTATTCACTCACCCTCATCCCATCCCATGGCCTCCTTACCCCTCCCCCACTTCTCATTCCCCCAGCTAGCCACCTGCCATCTCCTTCCACCCACCTCTCAGTCACCAGCCCTTCTCCATCCGGGACCCCTCCGGGATCTCACCCCAATCCTCAAATTCACTCTAGCTGGGATCCTCCCATCTCTGAAAGCCCTGCCTGGCATATGGTTCTGGGGGACAGGGCTTTGGGAACCTTCTCAGCCTTGTGATTAGGGGATGGTGGAGACGTGAACACGTTCTCTGCCAATCATGACCCTGAGCTGCTTTCAAAGCTGTAAACCTGAAGTATGGGTTTTCTGCCTGGGCATGAAATGCCCTGAAATATGTCAGGGATGTCTGGCTTTCATCCTCTCTTTCTCCCTCCCTTCTTCATCATTCTTCCCTTTCTCCTTCCTTCTCTCATCTGCTCTCTTTCCATTTATCACCTTGCACAATACCTCTCACCAGGTTACTTGATACATCCTTGTTTGAGTTGAATCTTGCTTGAGTTGATGGCTCTGGCTCAGCCTACAGTGTGGGAGGGGAGATAACACCCATGAGAGCTTGAACCCAGACTTGAGTGAGGTCAGAGTCGGGGCCACACCTCAGAGAGCTGGGAGTCTGCAGCTCATATGCCCACCTCTGCACCCTGAAAGCGGCCACCCTTGGACGGGGCTGGCTGTCACTGAGCACACACAGGAACTCGTATAATGAAAACAACATTTATATGTGGTAGGTTCACAGAGATGTCATTTAAACAAACATATTTTTTAGGAGTCAAGCCCCCACTTTCTTCTGAAATCATAAAAGTTATTTCCAGGATAGACCCAATATACATTAAGATAACTAGTGATAAACGTGTATATTTATACATAAGGCATGTATATATTTTGTATATTACAAATACATAGAAAGAAAGAGTAAGATTGAGACCAGAGGTGACACTTGCCAGGTATTTGCTGGCTGGTATCAGCTGTGAAATCTGGCTCTGAAAAGACCTGGCAGCTGAGGTAAAATGGGGGGCAACCGCCACATGCCCACAGCAAGCCCTGAGCTTCCTCAGCCAGTTGACTGCCCAGAAGAGTTTTCTATCCTGTGGTCTTTGCAGTGGCCACCAGGGTGCTCTGACACTATTAAGCTTTGAGCCTCAGCTGCCTCCACTTTGGGCTTCCAGATAGGCCTTTGCCTCTGTGGCCATATCAGGCCACAGCGGCCCAAGTGTCCGACCACCATCTCCACATGGCCCACCCGGGCTGTCAGCTCCTTTAGACAGTGCATACTCCTCTCGTGGCCACCCCCTCAGTGGCCTGTCCCCTAGGCCTGCAGTGCTGGTGGGCTGTGGCTGAGCTTTCTTTAATTCCTGACATCAGCCCACCAGCATGTTCTGGAACCTTCCTTTTCCCATTCTCTTTGCCACCACAATGGCCTCCTTACATCTTTTCCTTGCCTTTCTCTCTGAGCTCCTTGTAATCCATCTCCCACTGCAGAAATGCCATTAGGGATAGCTGAGGCCCTCACAGCCTGTGAGATGCTGTCCAGGCACCTGGCCTGGTCACCTGCTCCTCCAGTCCCACTTCTCCAGCCTCTGCCTCCCCTGCTGCCCTCCCTTCCCCATCTCCTTCCCCAGGCTGACCAAACCGGGGCCCCATTTCTCAGAGCCTTGAACATGCAGACCTGAGTTGCAGGTGCCCACGGTCCCTACGATCCAACCCCCACAGGGACTTCATGGGTCGTCTCTGTGCCCTGCTCCTCTTGCCAGAGTGGACCCCTCCCCCACTCCTGCAGAGACTAATTAAATCAACCTCCTCAGCATCTCCCCAGGTAATTCTGAAGTGCATCCTGGGCTGATGACCCTGGCCTGCCGGGAAATAACAGCCCTGTGCCCTGTGCCCTCCACTCTCTGTTTAATTCTTATAGCACACCGGACAGTCCCTCTGCTCTCAGGAAAGGTCTCCTCTTGCCTGCACACTCATTTCTACCCTGGAGAGGGCTGCGGTTTAATTTAGAACATTAAGGAAGGCTTCGCTGAAGAAGCTGGATGGAGAGATAGGATTGGTACCAGGCAGAACAGGGTCTCCCACTTGTGGGAGGCTGTTCCAGGCAAGTCCACCAAAGGGCAGGAACAGAGGAAGGAGAGGGGAGGGAGGAGGAGATGCTGGGGCCGAGGCAGGTAAGTCTGGGAAGGTGACACTGGGTGCCACAGGCAGTTAGGCTTTGGTCCCAGAGGCTCAGACTCGAATCCTTTTCTGTGTGAGGGACCACACGCCTGTGCGGGAAGTCTTCCAGGGAGGAGAAATACTGGAAGGCTCCCCCCACAGAGCTCCCAGAGTTCAGGGTGGGAATGAGGGGCAGACATCCCCAGGGGTCTCCTCGGGAGTCAGGCAGGGACAAGATCCCCCTCTGCCATGCTCCCCAGCGGCCCACCTTACCACTCAGCAGGGCTGCTCAGGGGCAGCACTCTTGGGGCCCCACACATGGAATCCCCCAACCCCCCCCAGAGTCCTGGCACAGCTGGGGAGCCCCATCCCAGTGCCAATCAGGCCAGACTCTATGGATTTATTCACCTCAAACCCAAATGCCAGGGCTCAGCACTCTGAGCTGTCACTGCCGTCTCCAGAGGTCTCCATGCAGGGAATCATCCCCCCTTCCCTCTACCTCTATCATGGAGCCAAGTGAAGAGGTGGCGAGTAAAGCAGAATTTGATTTCCCGTGCAAACCCACCGTGAAATATTTATGATGCATGACTTGAATAATTAATAGTTTCTCACAACTCTAAAACATGTCTCCATAACATCCTGTCCCCACCCCCAGAATCATTCCCCCCAGCCGGCTCCTTGATAGCACCGCAGGGCCTGCCGGGATTACTCACTTCTCTGCCTTCTAAGGCCCCTTTTCAGGCTGCCAAGAGCACCACCCCCATGGATTATAACTTCCTTGGCTTTTTCTCCTTTTTAAAAATTTCACAATATTAAGATGTTACAAATGTTTTTATTCCATTGATATTGTCGAAGAAAAAGAAGCCATGCTCTGTAAAATAATTTAAAGAGATTTATCCGGAGCCAAACACGAGGACCATGGCCTGGAGCCACCGGAGTGGACTCACGGTGGTGCAGTTACAGCTTGGTTTTATACATTTCAGCAAGACAGGAATTATAAGTAGTCATAAATCAGTACATGAAAGACATTGGATTGGCCCCCAAATTTGGGACATCTCAAAGCCGGTGTGGGGTGAGGATCGGGGGGTATGTATAGGTTATAAGTAGATTTAAAGATTTTTTTAGCTGACATTTGGCTGAAAGCGTTAGGCTCTGTCTTATTAGGCCAGGAGACACGGAAAGGAATGCTGAGTTAAGATAAAGGTCTTAATCAGAGACAAACCACAGGACAAATTGTTTGTTGTGAATATTGTGAACTAGCAGATAAGTCTTAGTCTATGTTAATGAGTCACAAAAGACATCTCTAAGAAGGTGGGGACATGATGAAAAATGTATGATCATCTTTATCAGGCTAGCAACTCATTTTTAGGGAATCCCTAGGTGAAGAGGGGGTCCAGTCAGTTACCTGCTGCAGGGGGAACCTTAAGATTTATTTCAGTTCACAATATCTTGTATAATGCTTAATTATGATTGTATCTCTGTAGCGCAATCCCTGACTTGGAGCCCATGTGTAAGGACTCTTTCTCTTTCTCTCTCACACTTTCCCTTCCCTCTCTGGGGAGGTCAGCAGTGCCCATTTAGAGACATACAAGCTACAGAACAAGAAAACTCTCAAGGACCTTAGAGACAACCACTTTTTGGCTTACACCCTTGATCTTGTGACCAGGGAGGTGAAATGTCTTAACTGGAGTTGCACAGGGTGATCCAGGCAGATCTGAGAAGGAGGCCTTTCCCCCCAGCCTCATCCTACCCTCTTTCGGGTCTTCATCTGAGCCAGACACAGGCCCTTGGCTTAGTCCGCGCTATAGGGATGCGAGATCTGGGCTCCAGAGACAGGGTGCTGGGAGTTGGTTAAGGCAGGTCTGGAGCCGCCATCAGCGTGTGTCCCCAGACCAGGTGGTGCATGTGGCAGGAGGCAGGTGGGCAGGCTCCACTGGGGCCTCCCTTCTTCTCTGGAGGTGTCACTAGGTGATGGGGGCAACTCAGAGGAGTGGGCCAGCCGGCTCCAGCAGGTTGACTTTCTGGGCTGAATTCTTTAAGGGGGAGGTGGTTGGGAAAGGGAGAGAGAATCTTCATTTAAATGCAGATACAGGCTTCTCACCTGGGACTGAGGAAAGTTTTTCCATTAAAATGCTAATGAAAGAACAAACTGCAACTCCAAATCCCCAGCTGTCAAGGGCTTTTTTCTCCGCCCTGCCCCCCACCATGAACCCTGACTCCTCTTTCGTCCCATTCTGGCCGAGGGCTACCGTCAGCCCTGGACAACTACCAATCCTTTTTTCTTCTTTCCCTGAGTTTCTCTGAGGCCCTCCCATCTCATTTCTCTGCCCCTGGGTGCTGTGGCCAGCTTTCTGAAGAGTCCTGTGAAAGGGACAAGTCACCATTCCAAGAACAGAGTCTGTGGACTGTAGTAGTTGAGAACCAGAGCTCTGGAGTCAGATCTCAAGTGTGCCACTTTTTATCTGTGTGATGTTGGAAAACGTACCTAGTGTCTCTGAATCTCATCTGTAAAATAGGTAATAATACCAACTTGGTAGAACTGATTGGTGACTGAATTGTATGTATATGTGTCTATTGCTACAGATGAAAAACAGCTGAACACTTCAAAAATCAGTACATGGTAGCTATTATTATTATTAATATGCAAACTCTCAAGGTCCAGAACATTGCCCAGCTACACTGCTAAACAAAAAAAAAAAAAAAAAAAAAAAGAGAGAGAGAGAGATTTAAAGAGATTTATTCTGAGCTGAATATGGGTGATCATGGCTCAGGGAGCCACACCCATCAGATCTTGAGCAAGTGGTCCCAAGGTGGTGAGATGACAGTTTGTTTTATACATGCTAGGGACACAGGGATTGCAGGTAAAATCATAAATCAATACATGGAAGGTATACATTGGCCCAAAAAGGCAGGACATCTAGTTCGTAGGTGGGTTCAAATCCTTGGATTTATAATGGTTAAAGAAATAAAGATTTGTTTAAAGGATTAGAGTATTTTAAATTAGGATAAGAAGTTAATCAGAGAAAGGCCTCAATAGCCAAGTGACCTGTTAAGCAAATTGATGCCTGGAGGTGATTTAACCTTTGCCCTCCATGGTGTTAGGTCTTATTAATAATTTATCATCTTATTGTCTGAGAGTCTGTTTTGTCACTCTTATGGCTTCTGTTTGACATTAATGCTGGTCAATTGTTATATGTGAACTCTAAAAGGGAGGGGGCATAGGACACGTGGAACTCAGGTTTGGGGGTTTTCTAGGTTCCCCTGGCCAAGAGGGTTCCACTCAGATAGCAGGGTTCTTAGGATTTTATTTCAGTTCACAACACAATCCTAGTAAAACTGCCCCAACTCTAAATATTCCAGAAGGCAGCTGGGGGAGTAGGGGGAGGGCCTCAGGCCTACCCAGAGCCTCCTCCACCCCTTCCTGGAGGTGTCTTAGGCTGGATCCTTTCTACACAGACGCTGACTCTTTCAGACCTGAAGCCCAGCCGGGGGCCCATGTCTGGGGGCACTCAAGTGACCATCACGGGCACCAACCTGAATGCTGGCAGCAACGTGGTGGTGATGTTCGGGAAGCAGCCCTGCCTCTTCCACAGGTAACCCCCTCTCTGCATCCCTGAGTGGGGCAGGAGAATCACCACAGGTCAGCTTGGGTGCCCTGAAGAGTGGGGCCAGGCTGCCAAAGGCAGGGACTGCCCATGCTAACTCCTTGGAAGCATCTCCTTTTCCTTACTGAAGTGGGTGTTCTCTTTGGGAGAGGACTTTGGCTCAGTCTGAAGGCCTGTCCGGCTGCCCCACCTGACAGGCCCATCATGCTTAGCCTCTTCATTTAGTGCCCATGGCACCCACTCTACAGGGCCCTGGGGTGGCTGGAACAGTTTAGACTCCACAAGTAAAGCCTGTTTACCAGGGTCAGGTCCGCTCCAGGAGCTGCAGAGCCAGCAGGGCCTGCTGAGAGCTGATGTGAGCAGCAACCCATCAGGGTTGAGCCCCCTGAGGGCAGTTGACTGTGCCTCCCCTGGTCCCACTGTGCAAGGATAGCCAGGCCACCTGCCGTGAGACAGCAGCCTAGAGGGGAGGAGTGAAGTCAGAGGTATGTCCAGCGAGGACTTAGGGAGATGTGGTCAGGGCATACCCTCTGCTGACCGGGGGTTCTCTAGAGAGAAGATTTCTGGGGAAGCTATTTTGAGGGCTAGGACAGACTCCAAGTCAGACCAGGCCAGGCCATGCAGTGTTCAAGAAGCAATGATTCTGACACTTGTTAAAATGGTAAGGAAGTCTTTATTCAGACTTCATCTTTCCCTTTGTTGTAATTGATGTCAAGACTGACTCAGTAGTGGAGAGAGATCAGGCCCGTTGGATTTATGGCCTATGAGCAGAGTGAGAGTCAAGGGTGGAAATTATTAAGAGGAGGGCAGGCAGGGGTTAGGGGGCCCTTGCTAAACTGATGAGGACTCACCTGGCCAGGGTGAGCAGACATCAAAACATGAGGAATTTGATTAGTTATCAGAAGTGATCATGTATCAAATGTGGAAGAGGGGGTTCTTGCCAAACAGACCTTGGTAGGATTCTTACCAAGAACAGGGCTAGGCAGGCCAAAGACCCAAATACAAGGCCAGGTTGAACAGTGGGCTCAAAGGAGCCCATCCAAAGTTTGGTCAGGGACAGCATCTTTGTCACTGGCCCTAAAGCTCTGTATCTAGGACTCACCCACTGCCTCTGAGGACCCCTGACCCAGGGCCACTGTCCTCTTCAACACTGAGGCACCCAGCTCTGTCTCCCTCCCTCCAGGCGATCTCCATCCTACATTATCTGCAACACCACATCCTCAGATGAGGTGCTGGAGATGAAGGTGACAGTGCAGGTGGACAGGGCCAAGATCCACCAGGACCTGGTCTTCCAGTATGTGGAGGACCCAACCATCATGCGCATTGAGCCAGAGTGGAGCATCGTCAGGTAGGAGCTGCCCGAGTGGAAAGCCAAGAAGGGTTCTGGGGTCCAGCTTGGGGGACTGATGGACTGGGGTTGGTTCCAAGCACCACCAAATCAGGCCTCTGTACTGTGACTCCCTTCCCTGCACTGGAAGCATTCATGTGGGACCTGGCCTAGATGCCAAGCTCTGACCAATAAGATCCTACCTCCCCAGTTTGGGGACTGGTATTGTGCTGAGGGCCCGGTCTCTACCCCATAGTGACAACTGGGGGACCAGTCCAATCTGCTCACTTCTGGCAAAAGTGGGTAATAATTCTTCAGGCTGAGTGGTGAGGAGAGGGAGTAAGATCAGACTTGACTTCTTATCCTGCCCTGGCAGGAAGCCATGTCTTGGCCCCGCAAACCCCAACAGAACACCCCCATCCTCTGTCCTGTGTTCTTGGAACCTCCTGATAGCTAGTTCTTGCCTGAGCAGGACCTCTAAACGTCTGTTTATGTTATCTTTCCCTCTGCAGCAAAGCCTCAAGGGCAGAATTTGTGTCCTGTCCCCTGCTCTTTCTGGGTGCCCAGGACAGAGCCACTGAATCCATTCCAGAGGGAGGGGACCAGACATTTGATTCTGTTAGAGAAAGACCCTGGGGCAGGGCCTGGGACCTTGGGTGCTGATCCTTCCTAGCCATTCACCTCCAACAGGTCGCACACTCTTCCTGGGCCTCCACCACTCTGGGGACTCCCCTGGAGATTTGGGGACTCCAGCGTCTCTAGTCTCTGGGACGATGAGTCTCACGTCAGGAGAGGAGCTGCAGGTATATGGCAGGACACTGGGGATGAGAAGGTGCTGCAAAGCCCCCTCTCTGCAAGGCTTGTAAGATCACTAGGAGAGCATCATCAGGGGCCGCATGGGGGTAGAACATGGTCTTCTGCTCAGAGACAGTATCTCCGCCCTGCTCCACTGCTTACCAGCCTGGTGACTTCATCTGACCTCCCTGAGCCCCTCACTTTCCATCCCTCACAGGCACGGAGGGAGCTAGACACAAAGGTGCAGTGCATTGTTCACCCCTGCTGGGTGCAGATCCCCACTGTCTGCTTCTGGGGGAGCAAGTTGGCAGTGCACACAGAAGTGGCCTCTATGCACTGAGGTGGGGAAGGGATACATATAGTCCAGGGAATAGCCTTTTAAACCAGGAGTCAGCAAACTCCAATCTGTGGGCCAAATCAGGCTGGGCACCTGCTCTTGTACATAAAGTTTTATTGGCACACAGCCATGCTCATTCACATATGTATTATCCATAGCTGCTTTCTCCCCACAGCACAGAGCTGAGTAATTGCTACAGACAACATATGGACCATAAAGCCTAAAATATTTACTACCTGGCTCTTTACAGAAAGAGTTTGCAATGCCCTGCTTTGAACCCAAAGAAGGGGCAACCTTTGCCTGCTAAGCTCAGACTTACTTGTCCTCAGCAGTTGCTCTCAGGCCCAAACCTTCTGAACTTTAGCCTTGATCTTAAAGCAGATGCAGAACATGAGGCTCAGTGGGGCAGGGGGCTCTGCCTGGTTGACCTCAGGTTGCTGACATAGCCCTGTGCCTCAGTCAGTGTACTCTGCAACTCTCTGAGGAACACTAAGCCTGGTTCAATTCAGTTCTTCCTTGTGCCATTGCTGTAGAAATGGAGGTGCTGTCCTCCCAGGTGCTCAGCGGCTGTCCCCGCATCATCTTGCTCACATCACCATTACCAGGGAGGTTGCAGACATATCCCGGGGCTACCAGTTTACCCCTGGGATTCACTTCAGTTAACGAGCCAGTGCTAGGTTGGAACTCTGCCCAAGCCATGATTTTGCCTCACTGCCCGGCAGCCTGGGTTGCTAGCGAGCAGTAAGGGTGGACGTTTGGCAAATGCATGTCACCGTAGTGACTGAGAAGGTTGGAAAGATGGCTGCATGGCTGGATAAGCCCATCTCCAGCACTTCCCTGGGCCAAAGCACCTCCCTGGGCCTCACTGGAATTTTCCTGTGTATGTGTGTGCACATGCACACATATGCACACACGTGTGTGTGTGTGTGTGTGGACAGAGGGAGGGAGATAACTGGCAATATAAAGATGGGCAGGCAGATAGATGGGTAGAGACAAATGTGGCTGTGGGTGTCATGGCATAATAACTTGCTAAAGTAGGATTCTTCTCGAAGATGCTCCTTGCCTAGGAATTAGGTCGTTCCTCACTTTTTTTTAGTAGCCCTCAAGAATTCGGTCCAGCAGAGCACTGCCCATCCCTTCCTGCCTGCTTCTTGTCCAGCCTAAGGATGGAAGGGGGGCACTGCCTCCCAGATGCACCTCCTGAGCCCTCCCCATCAGTGGTCCTGTGCCAGCCAGGGTGCAGGAGACAGGAGTCTCAGAGCTTCTGTGTTCCTGAAGGTTCCTGGGCCCTCTGCCTTTCCCAGATCTCAGCCTGACTGAAGACTGAGGGGGTGGAAATTTATAGTACAATCTCCCTGGGGGGCAGGCTATGCCAAGCCCCTGCAGGGTCCGGAGGGGGTGATCTAAGCAAGGCTTCCATTAGGCCAGTGGGGAAAAGGTGCCAAGACCAGTGAGGACCCGGGCACAGGTTTGCAGAGAAGAAGCTGGCTCAGGTCAGAAGGACCTGGGGGCTTCTGTGGCCAGGGCCTCCATGAGGGGTCCACGCCACAAATGTGCTCCGTGTAGGATGGCCACAGACACCTGGCCATCACTGTCTTCCCCTTAGCTGTTGAGACACTCACCCTGATTATTATTCAGTCAGCTTGTCATCCTTGTCCCCGCGTACATCACCGTGCTGCCTGGTTATCATTGTCCTTACTGTCAAGGCTCAGCTCCATCACCGTCATTATCAGGTGCTTTTCCTATGCTTGTGATTTACATGCTTCCTCCTTTCTCCTGGGTTAGTGGGAACACGCCCATCGCCGTGTGGGGGACTCACCTGGACCTCATACAGAACCCCCAGATCCGGGCCAAGCATGGAGGGAAGGAGCACATCAATGTGAGTCTGGGGCTGGGGGATCCTGCTGCCCTCTACAAGCTGCTCGCCCCCCAGGGACTCAGGCAGCTCTGTCCCTACACGGGTGACCACAGCCTGTCGTACCTGCGTGCTGAGATGGTGGCATAGACATGAGGGTGTTCTCCCTTCTTGGGTGCAGGCCTGGAGGAATGATCCTATAGGAGTTTCCAGGCTTTCTTTCCCAGCTTTCTCCATTCTTCTGGTCCCTGCCACACTGACTGTGGGCAAAACTGGAGCTGGAAGCCTCCCACAGAGCTTATTCCTAGGAGCCCCAATGTGGGGTCTGGCTCCAGAGGAGCTATGACCATCCACAGGCCTCTGACATCGAACTTAGTGCACCAAGGACCCCAGGAAGCTGGCATGTACACTGGGGCTGGACATAGGGAGGAGACCCTGCCTGGACCCCACCTCTGGCTTTCTCTGCAGATGTGTGAGGTTCTGAATGCTACTGAGATGACCTGCCAGGCTCCGGCCCTTGCTCTGGGTCCCGACCACCAGTCTGACCTGACTGAGAGGCCTGAGGAGTTTGGCTTCATCCTGGACAATGTCCAGTCCTTGCTGATCCTCAATAAGACTAACTTCACCTACTACCCAAACCCAGTGTTTGAGGCCTTTGGACCCTCGGGAATCCTGGAGCTCAAGCCTGGCACACCCATCATCCTAAAGGTGAGGGAGGGTGGGGGTTGGCAGGTGGGGAGAAAGGAGGGCGCTGCTGCTAGTCACAGGCAGAGGCCCGAAGTCACAGGCACCTGCCGCATTTCACAACCGGCATCTCTTGCAGAAGGTACAGCAAAGCCCAGAGTCTGATAAATATTCTCTCTGCACCTGTGCTGGGAAAAAAATGTGCTTTACAGGCCAGGTCCACGCGGGGCAGGCAGGTCCACAATGGCTATTTGATTCCCAAGCTTTGTTTGTTTGTCTCCAGAGACCGAAAACTGAGGTCAGAGGCTCATACCACTTCCTCCCAGGCAGGCTTTTGCTAAGCACAGCATAGGGTTTCCTTGGAGCATGATTCACAAATTAATTGTAACTCATCTGACAACTTGAATCAACCAGTAATGACAGACTCCAACTCTGTGTTGAGAAAGCTTCCAAGGCTGCATTTGGGATAAACTGAAAAGAGTACTTTGATTATTGATTTCCTGCAGGCAGGAAGGAGGGGTGGTAATATATACACCAAAGATATTTTGGACTTAATTGTCACTAGCTCACTAGCAGGACAGGGCGTCTGGGTGAGAGCACCTGGCAGTCAGCCAGGAGCTGTGGTTCTGACTCTGGGTGGGGAAATGGGGCTTCCCGTCCATCCAGGGCAAGAACCTGATCCCGCCTGTGGCTGGAGGCAACGTGAAGCTGAACTACACTGTGCTAGTCGGGGAGAAGCCGTGTACCGTGACCGTGTCAGATGTGCAGCTGCTCTGCGAGTCCCCCAACCTCATCGGCAGGCACAAAGTGATGGTGAGGCCAGCAGGACCCTGCCCCAGATGCAGTGGGTACCACGGGTGCATTTGTGAGTGGGCCCTTTGCACCCCAGGCCACCTGAGCATTCCAGCCCACCGTGAACTTCCTTTGTGGCAACCTCACCCCTTAAGTTCCTTCCTCCTGTCCCACTTCTGAGCTTCTCTCTTCTGTATTGTCATTCTTTTCATAGTGGCTGGTGCAACAATAGAGCAATGCAAACCATCACAAAATGATGGGCTAGACCTGGGGATGGGTGTCCTACCTTTTTTTCCCCTTTGTGACACACTGGAAGAATAAGAGTTGCCTGGGGCCATGCATTGAATACACAAACAATAAAGACAGCTGATTAGCGAAACAAAGGCCTGTGCATACTTTTCATTATATATGATACCACAGATAAGCAGAAAAAAGTCCTCACAAAATCAGCTGCGGCCCATAGGCCACAGGTTGGACACTCCTATGCCAGATCCTCTACTATGGGCAAAAGAGCTTTCGGGAGGAAGGCCATTGCTAGCCCAGGAGGTCCGCAATATCGTGTTCTGTGCTCACTTGCCCACTCCTCCAGTAGGGGTGAATCTTAGGAAGTCGGTCAGCAGTGTCACGGCACATGGTGTTGAGGTCTCAGTGTGTGCTGCTTCCTTATGATGACAATAGTGCTGAGTGGGGGGACGTGCAGTTTTTCAGTTGGGGGTGGTCTCACGTGCCCCACCCCCCACCGCCCGCCGCCTGCTGTCTGTTCTGCTGGCGGTGACGAGACTCCTCCCTGGCAGGGCTTTCCCCATCCCACCCTGCGTGACCTGCACTACTCCCGGGCTGATCTGCCCCTCTGCCCGCTGTGCCCACAGGCCCGTGTCGGCGGCCTGGAGTACTCCCCAGGGATGGTGTACATCGCCCCGGACAGCCCGCTCAGCCTGCCCGCCATTGTCAGCATCGCGGTGGCCGGCGGTCTCCTCATCATCTTCATCGTGGCCGTGCTCATCGCCTACAAACGCAAGTCCCGAGAAAGCGACCTCACGCTGAAGCGGCTGCAGATGCAGATGGACAACCTCGAGTCCCGCGTAGCCCTGGAGTGCAAGGAAGGTACTGAGTGACCAGGTGGCCGCGGCCCCTGCTGAGGGCTGTGTGTGTCCCCGTGTGTGTGTATCTCCTAGGCAAGCAGGCCGGGCAGCAGTCCGCAGTGCTGATGGCCCCGTGTCCTCCCTGCAGTGTCCTGAGCCCATGTTCCAGACCCTGTCCCAGGCAGGCTCCACCCTGGCAACCCCACGTGCAGCCAGACCACGCTGCCCTCTTCCTGGCACTGTGATTGGGATTACTTAAAACCCCGCCGGAGCAGCCACTAAACCCAGAGTCCCAGCTGGCCCAGTCGGCTTTGCACTCCTCTCCAGGGAAGGCCTGGGGGCATTTTGACCTGCCACATCCCAGCAATCTCCAGCTCCCTTCCTGTAAGGCTGCTCTGCGACTTAGAAGAAAGAGTATTTCACAGCTGGTATTTAAAAAAAAATATTACAAACACCACCATAAAGTAAAATCAGCTGCACTAAATCCAAGAAGGAAATTTAGGCGTCGGGTTGTTATAATCCCCAGGACATCGTTTTGTGAGCTGGTTCTTTGCTGCGGATTTACACATAGAATAGACCAGCCCTGTACCTGGGGCTCTGGTATCACACCACAGCCCACCAGGACAGCCATGGCTCTTTTGATGGGGAAGTGGATCCATTCCTTCCGCTCTCCGCTTCCTTCAGCTGTCAACACAGCATCCGCCTTGTGGGACTGTTAATTACTGCCTTTTATTATATTTACGCTGCTTATTTTTTTCTCTGCAATGTACTCTTTCCTCTAATTAGGTGTAGTGATTAGAATCTCTTTTATGTGTGGCAGGCGCAAGGCTTTGAATGTTGGAGGAGCTGGGTGACTTCAAGGAAAGCTACAGACCGATAAAAACCAACCTCCTCCCTCTCCTCCCTGCAGGCTGAGCACCCTACCTGGGAGGAGTGTGAATCTCCCTAGAAAGGGAGGACTCCGCAGTTAGTTAGACAGGCATCTAGCCCGCAAGTGTCAGAGGGAGGCCCCAAGAGAGAGCCTGGGCTCTGAGCTCTCTGGGGAGAGCTGCCTGCAGGGTGAGGAGCAGGCGTTCTACAGCCAAGGACAGTGGAATCAGCCCTGCAGTAACTTCCAGGGCTGCCCAGAGCTGGCAGCTGGACATCTGCAGGGCAACCCGGGTGCAGCAAAGGTGTCTTCTTGGAGACTTTGCAGTCAGACAAGACGTCACCCACTCTCAAAGTCACAAGGTGTCCAGCCTCACCTTTCATGGGCCTCTGCTTCTGCTATATACACATTCCCACCCCACACAGGCTTACACACTCACAGACATGCTCGCACACTCCCACATACTCTCATACACACTGACATGCACGTGCATGTGCTCATACAGTCACGCTGATGTACTCACACTCATACATGCCGACCCACACACTCGTGCACATACGTACTCACATTCAAGCACACTGACACAGTCATCCTGCTCATCATGCACTTATGCACTCACACTCATTCACTCTGACTGACACGCACACTCATCATGCACTTATGCTCTCACACTCATGCACACTGACATATTTAGGCACTCACACTCATGCATGCTACACACACACTCGTGCACATACATGCTCACACTCAAGCACACTGACACAGTCATCCTGCTCATCATGCACTTATGCACTCACACTCGTTCACGCTGACTGACACGCACACTCATCGTGCACTTATGCTCTCACACTCATTAACACTGACTGACACGCACACTCATCGTGCACTTATGCAATCACACTCATTCACAGACTGACACGCACACTCATCATGCACTTATGCATCATTCACACTGACACATTTGGGCACTCACACTCGTGCACGCTGACATACACACACTCATGCACCTGCACACACTTTCATACATATCCATACTCAGTGACAAACTCACACTCAGCAGCAATCACGCATACACACGTGTGCTTGTGCACACATTCCCACTGACTCGTACAAGTACACACGGACATGTCCCTCACTCAGGACATGTATGGTGTTTGCTGGGGCTTTTGGTAGCAGCACCTGCTGAAGCCTATCAGCTCCCCTCTGCATACACACACTCATGTGGAATTACAGTTTCTACTTGGATGCCATTGGGTCATCTGCCATCAGGGCCTTTCTGTGTGAGATGAGCCCCTGTGTTCGGGTGACCAGAGCAGAGGGGTGGGGTGCAAGAGACAGGAGCAGCAGGAGATATTTCAGCAGCCTCTGCAGGTGTCCAAGTGGGGACCACTTTGTCTTCGTAGCCTTAGTATCCTCCTGACATAGAAAGCAAAATCCTTGGGGGTGAAAAGGGCTGTGCAGGGTGGAGCCCCACCAAATGCACCAGGAAGGGCAAGCAGGGCTCCTGTCCACAGTCCTGGGGTGCTATGCTGGGTTTATATGATCATCACACAGCCCATTCTGCTTGCTTTTAGGGGGACTCTATACCCATGTTGGGCTTGTGGATCCCATCTGAGCTCACCCACAGAGTATTTTCCCTGTTCTGAGTTCATAGAAATAGAAATATTGGTTAGTCAGTCTCCACCGGCCATTCCTATTGGCCAATGTGTTAATCTATCCCATTTGTGCATGTGCACGTGTGTGTGCCCACATCTGTGCATGTGTGCATCTGTGTAGACATGCCCCAAGGAAAGGGGCACAGCAAGGAATCCTGGGTGCCTTGCCTCTGAGGACTTCTTGTGATGGAGGGTGGCTGTAGAGGAGAACATGCCCAGTTGGGCTGTGATGACCACTCCGGGGCTCTGTGACACTTCAGGATTCACTGTGTGCTGGATTGTCCCAGCTGCGGTTTTGTAACCCTGTGTCTGTCCGGAGGACTGTGGGGCCTCCACACACAGTAGTGCCCACATGCTGGTCGTAATTCACCAGCACCACTCTGAGGAAGAGCCAAGCTATCTCCCGTGTATTTATACAGAAGGAACTTATTAGCGTGGTGGAATCTCTGTTTGAGCCCCATTTGGACATTCAATAACTCCTGTGACCTGTATGGTCCAGTACTGGGCCTTCAAATGTTTTTCCTGCATCAGAAGAAATTGTTCTAAAATCCTATTAGGAAATCTATAAAACATAGCATCAGGAATGGATCCTTCATCACTGGAACCTCTCCCTTCTCGCACCCATCTCCCTATATCCCTCTTCCTGACCCCCTAGCACATTTTGCAAACCAAAGCCCTTTATCTTTGGGTGGGAGTCCCTACTGGCCCCAGCAATAGCATAGACCTGTGGACAGCCTCACCCACCCGCTTCCACATACTTTGGAAGGAATTCAACCCCAAAACAAGCATCCTTGCCTTGTGTCTTTCTCTCATTCTAATGCCATCTGTCCCAGCTACTTAAACAACCTCTTCCCAGTTATTCATACACATCTGTGGTCCATAAAACATATCCCTATGGGCTGGAGTGAGGGCTCAGCAAACTTGGAGATGGGGGTAGCTCCTGGGCCCACCCCCTCCAGCTGTCTCACAGACTTCTCTTCCTGCCAGCTTTTGCTGAGCTGCAGACAGACATCCATGAGTTGACCAGTGACCTGGATGGAGCTGGGATTCCCTTTTTGGATTACAGAACTTACACCATGCGGGTGTTGTTCCCAGGAATTGAAGACCACCCCGTCCTCCGGGACCTCGAGGTAAGAAGCCCATGCTGGCATTAGAGTCGGGAGTGTGTCGGCAATCTTCAGGCCCATCCCCCATTTGGAGGTGAGAAAGCCGAGGCCAGACAGGTGACACAACTTGCCCAAAGTTCCCCATCTTGTCGGCACCAGCCTGTCCTTCTGCAGGAGATGCAGCCAGGCCAGGAACAGAACAGAGATAGAATTAGGCCTTCAGGTCTTGGGGGGGACATACATCCCTTTGAAAATTGAATGGAAATTGAAGGCCCTCTCTCCAGAAATCTACATACATATATGCAGAAACAAGAACAATGGCAGATAAATTTAGAAAGCTCATTGTTCAAGAAACCAAGCTATAGGGGATATTACTCACCTGGTTGGTGCTCAGCATATAAGGGATTTTACCACTTAGAAAGATAAATGTTGTATTTGGAAAGGAGGCAGAAAGATGAATGATCAAAACTCACCATCTCTTCTACCAGCAAGGACCTCATCTAACTTTTTATCCCATTTCCTATCTAGTATGCTGTCTTACTTATGTATAAATTCGTATTTTGCTTTGTCCTGATAGTGCTTTGGAATGCCTTCTAGAGATAAATACCAGAGAAAAAAGGAAGCCATTATATCATGCCATGATAATTTTCAGGAGTAATCACTATTGGTTGACTGTTACTAATATCCTGGCACAGTGTATCCAGTCATCTCCCTTCATTCATTCAGCCTCCCAAGAGTCCTGTGGAGCAAGTGAGCCCATTTTACAGGTGACAAAACTAAGGGCATGACTGATTTTGGCAACTGCCTGGGGCCACACAGCTGGTGGAGGTGGAATGAGGATTTGAGGCCAGACAGTTAGATTGGAGAGCCCTTGCTCCCAGGAACAAGGCTGTGCCCCACACTTCTGAGGGCCATGTCCACAGTCTGCCTTATGGCTCTGGATATTTACCAGGATAGATCTCAAACCTATAGCCAGGGCAACAATTGACAATTAGATGGATCACAAGATTTACATTGTCCATAAAATAAAAACAGATCCATCTCTCGGGAGTTGCATGGTTTTTCAGGCACTGACACCTGTGAGCTATCTGTGTGGGCTCTCCCAAGGGGATGTGCAGATTGTCACCTCTGCAGCATACCCAGCAAGTCCTCAGCAAGGTTCACAACACTCACGTTTCTCCAGACTTGCTTGTTGAATGACACATGTTTGCATGCGTGTGTCTCTAGAGCAGGCAGAGGCACTCTGTTTGCGGGGCTCCCGTCAGCTGAAACGCACCGAGAGACACTTCCTGAGGCTGCAGGCAGTGGGTTCTGTGCCCTCACTGACAGTGCATCTTTTCTCTCTGCCTACGTACGAGCGTGTGCGCGTGTGTGTAGACGTGTATCCACACACAGAGAAGAGCGCTATGCGCATCACGACACTTTTCTCTACCTGTTTCCTTGGTCCCGCCCCCAATCCAACTCACTCTTCTCCACTTTTCCTCTCTCCTCCAGCCTCACCTTTTGTTTACTTCAAAATACCAGGTTTCTGAGCCACTGGGAGCACGCAAGTCCCTGGGTAAAGGGCAACGTAAGAGTGATGAAAAGACTTGTTTGTGAGTGTGTGAGTGAGGATGTGTGTGACTGTGTGTGAGAGGTGATGCCATACCTTATTTATCTTTGCAATTCCAACTTCAGCAGAGCGGAGTGCTTGTCACAGAGTCAGCAAGTAGAGAATGGTGAAGGATTGGATAAATGAATGTCTGTGTGTCTGTCGAATGAGGGTGGAAAGGGCCATGCTGGAGGAGGGTGGAGAATTCAGGTCTGAACATCCCTGTATCTCCTGTGGACAGGGTAGAGAGTAATCTAAATAAGCATTCAACTAGGTGAGCGCATAGTTATTCTCCTTTCTTCACTAGCTCAAAGTTCTAAGTCTAATAAGTCTCTTTTATGGATATAACTTTAAAATTGATTCTCTAACAAGTTTTACTGAGTCACACTGGCTTGGGGCCTTGTGAGTTCCGGCCTTTTCTGTGAAATCCAGGGATCAGGGATCACGTGTGGGTCCCTGTTTTCATGTTTGTTTGTGTTCAATCCCTCTGGCCCTAGAATAGTTTCTCCTCCTTTGTACTCAGTGTTCTGAGTACGGACACAAGCCGTTGATTAATCTCAATCACTGTTCCCCAACCCTTTCAGCCACTGGGATACCTACCCACTGTTTGGAATTGTGAAGAAGGAGATGTCCTCTTGCTCAGGCTGTCCTGGAGGGCAGGCCACCAGGGCCCCCTCACTGGGGGCATTCAAGGAAGGAGCTTCCTAGGTACAAGGCATGCCCCAGTCCTTTACAACCACAGAGTAGTCAATCACCCAGTCCCATTTTCAACCTGTCATTGGCTCCTAAACTCTAACCTATTGGGTTACAATTAAAATTTACTATCCAGTTTTATACTCACAGACTTCAACTAAATTAGAGAACCATCTGGTGAATAAGGAAAGTCTTGTTTCAGAGTGGCATTTGCTTTGGGGGAGGGTGGCAGGCTACAAAGGGGAATTGTCCTGCATACTCCTTACCAAGACACTTCACTTGCATCCCCCTCCCTTCATAAAATGCAGAGAAAAGTCCTGCTGTCTGCACCCCGAATCACTGTGCCGAGGCATTAGCTATCTGGGAAAGTGTTGGGCTAAAGGGAAATGCAGTCTGTGGAGCTGGAAAGGCAGGTAATAAACTGCACCATTTAAGTGCGCATGGTGCGTGCCAGGCACTTTACATACATTATCTTATTTAATGCTCATAAAACATTGTGACACAGGCACGCACAGCCTCAATTTACAGATGAGGCCGTACAGCCTAGAGGTGGCATTTTCCTCCGTGGGTCAATATGGTCTCTCTAGTTCTAGAACCCATGCTGCCGAACATCTTCAGTTGGCTTGGCTAGAATGTCCCTTCCCAGAAGCGCAGACTTGATGTGCAGGGGGCATGTACACAGAGAAAGTACAGCTGCTGTAAGGAGCCCAGAGTGCGTCCTCTCACCAGCTGTACCATCCGACTGGTCCATGTCCTCTTCCAGCTCTCCGAATGCTGTATTCCCACACCTGCACGCAGCTCTCTCCTTTCAACAGCCAGCCCGAACAGGTGGGAGGCCCAACACCGGAAGGCGGTGGTGGAGAAACATCAAGGCTAGGGCTGGATCTGGTGAAAGGTGGAGAGGATTGAGTTTGGAGACCCAGTACTGCCCATCACCACCTACCTGGCCTCGGGGAACCTTCAGTAGCTTCTCTGAGGAACTATTAAAAGGAGATCCTAACTTGCTCTTGCAAGGTCATTACAAGACTCAATTGCCCAGTATTGTGTGTGGCATGTGGTGGGTGCCCAAGGAATGGCATCATCTGTTATCAGGATGAGTCATAGAGATGCTGTTCTGAGTGGTTTGAAGGGCAGAGCATGGCATGTGTGTGAGGGTGATAGGCACAGAGCTGGGAGATGGACAGATGGACAGACTGAGGCCTGGGCTAATCTCAGGAGGAGGCTGCCCTTCCCTCAGCAGCCCCTGGTGCAGTGGGAACTAGGGGAGCCTGCTGGGCCCCCTGTGGGAAGAGAGGGCTTCACCAGGGTGGCCGTGCCAAGAGCTCCGTGAGCCTGCTTGGCTCTGGCGAGGTCCCGTCTCTCTCCTAAGAACTGTCCTTCCGAGCACCAGCACCATAGCAAGGGAGATGGAAGTAGACCTGATCTGGAAGCACACATGCTTCCTACAGCTCCAGACCCTTGGGCACTGCAGATGCCAGGCAGCCAGGAGAGAGCTCACCTCTGCAGAACAAAGGACCAGTCCACAGAGTCCCCAGGATGGAGGGGTCTTGGGACTCAGGAGCTGGCCTCCTGGTCGACCTTCTGAGGGCAGGCCTATATCTGCCTGATTCCTGACTCCTGCCAGCACCTTGCCCCGAGCCTGGAACCCAGGAGACTCAGTAATGAATGACATGAATGTTCTGCCACATTCTGAGACATTGAGTAGAGAAGGTTTTCTCAGGCCACCTCTATCTATCTTTCCCAGTTTAAAACCTTAAGAGTAGAGTAGGATAAAATGTCTGGGTTTAGGAAGCTAGCTCTCTGCTGCAGGTTTTCATACTTTAGTCTGCTTGTCTCCCGAGAAGAGGGTAGGACAAGGTGCTGACTGGCCAGGTTCATGCCCTGGCTTGGCCCTTCTCTGTCTTGGGACTTTGGGTAAGCCCCGTAGTCTCAGCGGACCTGCCTTCCCAGTGCTATGTGCATCAAACGTGTCGGTATTTCTAAAGCACACAGAACAGTCCTCTACGTTGAGTAAGGTCTGCATACACCATAGCTATTATTACCTTTGTAAGCTGGTTAAAAAAAAATAAACTGTGTCCACGGTGGGCTCTGCTGCTAATAAATGACTGTGACAGAATTAACTGTTACTGAAATCACGTCCATCACCTTGTACACATGGGGCACATCTTCCCTAAGACAACCTGGGGACGCGGCTCCGAGGACACCTTGGTGGCGGTGTGGTGGCCCCTCCTTCCCCCTGCCTCCCTTGCACCCTGCCCCAGGAGGCACTCCCTGCCCTGTACTCTCAGAGGGCTCTTCCTCGAGAGCAGAGTTTACAATACATGTTTTAAGTAAACTGCTGAACAGAAGTATTTACACAGAAAGTTGTGCAAATGGCCAGCGCCCAGCTCGGCAAACTTTCCCCAAGTGAACACACCCAGCAAGCTGGTTTCCAGACAGGAAGCAGAATATTTCCAGCCTTCCAGGGGTCCCTGATTTTTAAACTATTTAAATGGTGCTCTGTAAGCAGTCTGCCCTCTTTAGCGTCTGATTCTTTTCATTCACTATGTTTGCAAGATTGACCCTGTTACTGCAAGTAGCGAGGGGCCGTCCACTCTCACTGCCGCACCATGTTCCGTCGGTGGGATGTACGCAGTTCCTCGTCCCGTTCTGTGCTTGCTGCCATCTAGGCATTTGCAGTTTGAGGCTGTTACCAACCGTGCTGCTAGCCACATCCTTGCAGATCTCAGAGATGCCTCCTCCATGTTTGCTGAGTGGTCAGTGAGCATTTGGAGGGATGTCCCAGTAAACAGACGATGTAGGCAGGAAGATAAAACCGTCTTCCTTCCCTGCCCTGGATTCAGCAGAGTCTCAGCAAGATTCCCTAAGAAAACATCAGGGCTCGAGTTAGGGAGTTCTTTAGAGACTGCTGAACTTAATTTCTCCTTTCTTAGGTAGATAAATTTCCTTCCCAGAGAAGGAAAGGGACTCACCCCACATTGCACAATATGGTGGTATCAGAAGGAACACAGAAGTCTGGACTCTGTGGCCACCAGCCTGCCAACAAGATGCGTGGGGAAGAGTGGGTTGGCCATTTAGTCAGTTAGAGGTCCAGGCCTGGTGAGCCTGCAGACAGGGTGTAAGCCCAGTGGCCCCACCTGCCAGGAGTTCCCATAGGGGCTGCGAAGGTGTGCTGCCGTGGCCCAGGGCCCCTCATCTGCTTTGTGTCACTGTCAAGGAAGAGTTCAGGCCCTGCAGTCTGGCAGAATGGGGTCCAATCCCAGTATCATCATCCAGTAACCGGGTGAGGCTCGCTTTCTGCCTCAGTCATCTTGAAACTGGAGGAGGCTGCGATGAGTTTCAGTGGCTACTGAGCACTGGTGCTGGGAACTCGGCAGGCATGGCCAGGCAGGCTCTGGCTTGAGGAGCAGGTGCTAGGTGACATGGGAGAGTCAGGGTGCCGGCGCAGCACATCCGCTGGAGCCCCCGGCAGATGGCATCAGGACTCCCTGGGTCTGCCCGCAGGTGCCGGGCTACCGGCAGGAGCGCGTAGAGAAAGGCCTGAAGCTCTTCGCCCAGCTCATCAACAACAAGGTATTCCTGCTGTCCTTCATCCGCACGCTCGAGTCCCAGCGCAGCTTCTCCATGCGTGACCGCGGCAACGTGGCCTCCCTCATCATGACGGTGCTGCAGAGCAAGCTGGAGTACGCCACCGATGTGCTGAAGCAGCTGCTGGCCGACCTCATCGACAAGAACCTGGAGAGCAAGAACCACCCCAAGCTGCTGCTTAGGAGGTGAGGGTGCAGCCGGGACTCAGGGTGCTCCCCGCCCGGGCCTGGCAGTGCCTGGCTCATCAGCCTTCTGGGGAGACCAGGGCTGAGCTCCTCGGAGATCAGCTGTCTCCCTAAGATCACGGCTACAGCCCACGCCCTCTTGGAGGAGTCTGCCCATTGTCCCCAGAAGGTGTAGGCGCTACCACCACCCTGGCTCATCTTGCTGTTTGCCCCATGTCAGCTCTTCATTCTCCCCTCTCTGCCCTTCCACTCCCATTGTACTGTAGTTCTTTGCTCATGGAATTTTCAGAGGTCGTTGGGACCACCCCTCAGCCTTATCTAAGTCAGTACTACAATTAAGAGAGAGACCAGTGGCCTCATGCCACAAGGGAGCTTGTTGGAAATGCAGAATCTCAGGTCCCACCCAGACCCACTGACTCAGAATCTGCACTTTCACAAGGAACCTAGGTGACAGAATTAAAGTCTGAGACCCACGGAATGAAAGCCCTTCAGTAACGACTTACCCAGTACAGCCAGCTTGACACTGCAGGAAGCCTTGAGCTTGACACTGTTGAAACCTAAAAGGTCAAGTGTAAAGACATAACCACATCCTAGGGCTTTGGCCTTAAAGGAAATAGAGACTCTACTCCATCCATGCTCCTATTTGAGCTCTCCATGTACTCAAAGGCCATTTCTCCCCTGGATTAAGTTATCCCAATGTCTTTAACCTTGGCATGTTGGAAGTTGGCAAACTCCCGTATTCATGCAGTATGTCTAGCCCTCCACCCAGACCACCTGTGTGCTGTCTGCCTCTGTCTGCCTGTCCCCTGACTTTCACCCTTGGCCTCGGGATCTCAGGCAGGGCCTCAGTGCCTCCCACGTGGCCTAGTGGCTAGATGCGGCTTTTGGGCTTTTTCCTGGTGCAGGGAGCATTCGCCTGCACAACTGAAAATGCTGCTGCACATAGGAGCCTCCAGACAGCTTTGGAAACAGCAAGGTAGATCATTTTGATTTTTGTTTTACTTTCACCACGCAGCCACCCACCAGCATAATTCTAGGGTTGCCAATGGCTGCCAGAGCTCCCACCGACAAGTTCCCGGCGTGGTCTCACTCTGCCTCTGCGTCTCCTCTTGCTGCCTGTCCCCGCCCTCCCAGGTGCTCTCACTCCCTTTGCTTTCTCTCTATTTCCCCTGGCTGCCCCCCTCCTTTCAACATTCCTCCTCCTTTTCTCTCCCCGACTTCATTTAGTACTGGCAGCTGCCCAACTGCCTTGGGGTTTTAGTTATTAGTATTTTCTGGCAACTGCAACCTTAAACTCTATCCAAACATACCTGGATGGGCTAGTTTCTCTCTGGAGCTGACCGCATGCTTAGTGCAAGTTTGAATATAATTTGTTTTCTCTAAGTGGATACATTAGAAGTGTCCCTGGGCTACTGATACTGCTGCTGTATCTTCATTTCCAAAGGGAAAGACTAGATGGGCTTGGGTTATAGCATGAAAAATGCAAGTTAGGCTCAAGAAGGAACTTCTTGTCATTGCAAATGAAACACTAGAATGGTTCTCAGGGGAAGTTTCAAAGCCTCTGAAATCCTTTGCAATAGGGCAACATTAGCATCTCTGTGCTGTTGCCAGTGTTGGGAGTCTGTAGGTTGCAGGCTCGGTCTCCTCTTCTGGCCCTTCGACTCCCTTCTCCGGCCTCCTTTCTTCCAAGCCCCTACCAAGGCAGTATCTCCCCAGGAATTTTTATGTTTCTCTTCTTACCCAAAGGAACACAATTAGACTAGAAAGTTCTCTAAGGCTATGTACTACCCAAGGGTTGCTAAAAGCTACTTGTGACTATTTACATCTAAATTAAAAACAAATAAAATAAAAAAAAATAACAAACACACGAAAAAAACAAATAAAATGAAAAACTTTAATTCCTCAGACATGCTAGTCACATCCTGGGTGCTCAGTGGCCACATGTGGCTGGTGGCTCCTATGCTGGAAAACACAGAGAAAAAAAATTTTTTTTGAGACAAAGTCGCATTATATTGCCCTCTAACTCTTGGGCTTAAGCAATTCTCTTGCCTCAGCCTCCCAGGTAGCTGGGACTACAGGCACTCACCACAATGCCCGGCTATTTTGGTGTGTGTGGGGGGAGGTTGTAGTTGTCATTGTTGTTTTGCAGGCCTGGGTTAGGTTCAAACCCGCCGGCTCGGGTGTACGTGGCTGGTGCCCTAGCTATTGAGCTATAGCTCAAAGACCACAGAGAAAATTTTCATCTTCATAGAATGTGCTATTGGACAGTGGGACTCTGCATTCCCACAAAAACCCATTCACGGGCCTGATGTCCAAAATGTCATCTTCTGGCTTTGTGGGAAAGCTTGCCTTATTATTACAGGGGTGTCTAGGAGTCCTTGAGACTCTCGTGTTCACTAAGGTCTCCTGATTTGGCCTAAAAGCCATAAGCAGCCAGATCAACTTGCATGCTTCTGCGCTCCCTCCAGCCCTCGGCTCTGACCTGCTGCTTCTTTCTCTGTCTTGTCCTGCTGGTTCCCTCGGTGACTGGTGCAGGACTGAGTCGGTGGCTGAGAAGATGCTGACCAATTGGTTCACTTTCCTCCTCTACAAGTTCCTTAAGGTAAGATTGGATGTGGGCATGTCTCTACTTCTGCCTCGGGTACTCCACCCTCCTGGGCATGAAACTTCTTCGTCCTCACCACTGGGGGTCGCTCCCTGTCCTGAGTCCACCTCACCTGACTCTTATAACCCCACGAGCCCTCATCATGGTCTGTCTCAGGAGACAGAGCAGCACGGTCAGTCCCAGCCTCAGAGATGCAAAACCCTTGAGGCTGGTTCCCCCCACCCCCCACAAGGGACAGGTGAACCTCTGGGCAGCCATGTGATCCCTAGAGCTAAGTTCCCAGGTGAGGCTGAACACAATCCGCCTATTATGTTGTTGCTTCCCGTCCTGGCTCCAGATCTACTGAGTCTGATAAGGGTCTCAGGCAGGTACAGAACCCCATGTTGCAGCAGATAAGACAACCAGGTGCCTGGGAGGTAGAAGAGTGGTGCAGCTTCAGTTACTAACCTGGTTTCTAGGAGTTCACACTATGAAAGACCCACCTCTGCTTTGGTTGTTGCTGAGGTGGGGAGAGGGAACAGAGAAGGGGACAAGAGATGGAGGGAAGGGACGGAAGCTCTTCAAGAGTGGTAGGAAAGGGCAGAATGGGGGAAGGTCTTGTGGTTCAAAGAGCCAGGAGAAATAAACTCCTGAAGGGTAAAGAGCTGGAGGAGAAGGGGTTGAAGAGCTGAGTGCTGGGCCAGGAGGAGGGATCCAGCCGGAGGGGTGGAAACAGTCTTTTGGAGAGGCCAGGACTGGGTGGTGGGCTCTGCATACTAGTGGTTCCAGAGCTCTGCCCAGCGTGGTTCTTCTCATATCCAGGAGTGCGCTGGGGAGCCTCTCTTCTCCCTGTTCTGTGCCATCAAGCAGCAGATGGAGAAAGGCCCCATCGACGCCATCACGGGCGAGGCCCGCTACTCCCTGAGTGAGGACAAACTCATCCGCCAGCAGATCGACTACAAAACCCTGGTAAGGCACCTTCAGTGCTGCCCCCACCGGTCTGCCAAGTGGGCTTGGTACTGGGCACCCCTGCCCAGCACAGGGGACAGTGGAAATGCTGAAGAGCCACCTTTCCAGGTGTATCTGCTGTTCAGCTCCGCCCAGGTGCTTCCCCACACCTGTCACCCCAGACTTCCTCTGGAAGTCCAGACATATGGACCTATGGACCAGTGGCTCAGATGCCCCTGAAGAGCATTGATGTCATTCCCACAACAGCAGTTGTGGGATTGTGGCCTTTACCCGCAGTCGCTAGCTGACCCAAGTGCTTCCGCTGTTATCCAAGCCTGTAGAACAGTTCCATGTGCCAGGGACTAGGGGTAGGGAGGAGAGGAAAGCAGAATGCGTTCCTCATGGTTCTGAAGCCACATTTTCCCTCCAGTCTAAGTTCAAATTCAACTGTGACCCAAGCTGTATAATGTGAGGCCGAGCATTTGCCCAAAGAACTTGCGGATTTCCTCTGTCAAGATCCTAGTAGAAACAGCTGCCCCAGGAGGCAGCAAAGCTTGGAAATTCAGAGCATGGAGTCCAGAATCAGACAAACCTAGATCTGAGCCCTGACTGCCTCTGACCCAAAGCCCAGACCCCACAGCCAGTTGGGGCAGCAGCCCTGCCTCTAACCAACGCCTTCCCTGCTGGCCGGGAAGGCTGTGCCCATGACCCACCTACCCCACTCATTTCCAAGAGCCCCAGGAATCCCAGGAGACATCTGAGCAGATTCGCTGGGATTGGCTGAAGATCGGAGGGAGCACTGAGAGCAAGGCCCTGCTTCCTGGCAGTTCCCATCTGCTCTGGAGGAGACAGTCAGAGGCTCCAATTAAAATGGAGAAAGGGGCAGAAACTTCTTCCAAAAATAGAGTCTGAATAGATTTCTTAATGAGACAGAACCACCATTTTAATGTCTCCTGCCCACCTCTCCCCCTCTGCTCCCATCCTTTTCTGTCCCCCAGCAGTGTCCCAATATTGAATCTAGCACAAGTTGTGATACTGCTCTATCCGCAAATTGCAGCATCCTTTGTTGCAGACGCCAAAGAGCTGTTAGTGCATTGAGCTGGTCCAGGTGAGGTAGCTGGAGTAGGTGAAGGCCGAGCACCCACAGAGGAAGGGACCCCTGGCATACAGGATCTGTGGGGAAAGGGCCACAAATTGTTCTGCCACTGCTTTGCCTGGAGGAGGAACAGCTGCAGGGGACTTAACCATCTGTGGGCATAGAGAAGGGCACTACCACAGAGGGAGGGCAGTAGCCCCGGGGAGGGAGGACGAGGGTTGGGAAAGCATGCTAGGCAGCAGAGACAGGCTGACACAGACACCAGTTGAGCAGCCACATACAGAGACACAGAGTAGTGGCTGGAAGAGCCTGGGCACTTTGGTCAACTGCTAGTGATCTTATCCTTGGCAGAAGGGATAACCACGGAGGTTCTGAGAGGCTCAGGGAGAAGCAAGAACCCCACTTGACAGTCAAGTGCACCTCCTAAGCACTGAATGATGCACTGAATTGCCAGGGCCCAGCGGCTGGGGTGTCCCAGGACCATCATCACTGTACCTAGGAGCCTGCTAGAGCACAAAATACTTAGCTGAGAGCCCATTAGAGTGCTGGATACTTACCACAGAAGCCAGAGTGCTAGATGCTTACCTGGGAGCCTGTCAGAGCACTAGATACTTACCTGGGAGCACACTAGAGCACTGGATGCTTACCTGAGAGCCTCCTAGAGTGCTGGATGCTTACCTGGGAGCCTCCTGTAGTGCTGGATGCTTACCCGAGAGCCTGCCAGAGCACTAGATACTTACCTGGAAGCCCAGTAGAGTGCTAGATGCTTACCTGGGAGCCTACTAGAGTGCTAGATAATTACCTGGTAACCTGCTAGAGCACCAGATACTTACCTGAGAGCCCACTAGAGTGCTAGATACTTACCTGGGACCCACTAAAGTGCTGGATGCTTACCTGGGAGCCTGCCAGAGCACTAGATACTTACCTGGGAGCCTACTAGAGCATCAGATACTTGCCTGGGAGCCCACTAGAGCATCAGATGCTTACCTGAGAGCCTCCTAGAGTGCTGGATGCTTACCTGAGAGCCTGCCAGAGCACTAGACCCACCTGGGAGCCCACTAGAGTGCTGGATACTTACATGAGAGCCTGTTAGAGTGCCTATGCTTACCCGGGAGCCTGCCAGAGCACCAGATACTTACCTGGGAGCCTGCCAGAGCACCAGATACTTACCTGGGAGCCTGCTAGAGCACTAGATAGTTACCTGGGAGCCTGCTAGAGCACTAGATAGTTACCTGGAAGCCTGCTAGAGCACGGGATGCTTACCTGAGAGCCTCTGACAATGCTGGATTCTTACATGAGAGCCTCCTAGAGTGCCTATGCTTACCTAGAAGCCTGCTAGAGCACTAGATACCCACCTGGGAGCCTGCTGGAGCACTGGATGCTTATCTGAGAGCCTCCTACAGTGCTGGATGCTTACCTGGGAGCCTGCCAGAGCACTAGATACTTACCTAGGAGCCTGCTAGAGCACTAGATACTTACCTGGGAGCCCAGTAGAGTGCTAGATACTTACCTCGGAGCCCAGTAGAGTGCTAGATACTTACCTGGGAGCCTGGCAGAGCCCTGGATACCCTAACCCTAACCTGGGAGCCCACTAGCGTGCTGGATGCTTGCCAGGAGCCCATTAGAGTTGTAGATACTTACCTGAGAGCCCAATAGACTGCTATATCCTTACCTGGGAGCCCACTACAGTGCTGGATGCTTACCTGGGGTGCCATTAGAGTGCTAGATACTTACCTGGGAGCCTGTTAGAGCACCAGATGCTTACCTCAGAGCCTCCTAGAGTGCTTGATACTTACCTGGGAGCCCACTACAGTGCTAGATACTTACCTGGTAGCCCTCTAGAGCACCAGATACTTACCTAGGAACCCACTAGAGTGCTGCATGCTTACTTGGGAGCCCACTAGATTCCTGGATGCTTACCTGGGAGCCTGCCAGAGCACTAAATACTTATCTGGGAGCCCACTAGAGCACCGGATGCCTACCTGGGATTCTGCCAGAGCACTAGACCTACCTGGGAGCCCACTAGGGTGCTAGATACTTACCTGGCAGCCCATTAGAGTGCTGGATGCTTATCTGGGAGCACATTAGAGTGCTAGGTGCTTAACTGGGATACCACTAGTGTGCTAGACACTTACCTAGGAGCCCGCTAGAGCACCAGGTACTTACATGGGAGCACACTAGAGCACCAGAGGCTTACCTGATAGACCCCTTGAATGCTGGATGCTTACCTGGGAGCCTGCCAGAGCACTAGACCTACCTGGGAGCCCACTAGAGTGCTGGATCCTTATCTGGGAGCCCATTGCAGTGCTAGATACCTACCTGGGAGCCCACTAGAGCACTAGATGCTTACATGACAGCCTCCTAGAGTGCCTATGCTTAGCTGGGAGCTTGCCAGAGCACTAGATACTTACCAGGGAGCCTGCTAGAGCACTGAATGCTTTCCTGAGAGCCTCCTAGAGTGCCTATGCTTACCTGGGAACCTGCCAGGGCACTAGATACTTACCTAGGAGCCTGCCAGAGCACTACTTAGCAGGGAGCCTGCTAGAGCACTGAATGCTTACCTGAGAGCCTCCTAGAGTGCTAGATGCTTACCTCAGAGCCTGCCAGAGCACTAGATACTTACTTGGGAGCCTGGTAGAGCACCAGAAACTTAACTGGGAGCCCACTAGAGCACTGTATGCTTACCTGAGAGCCTCCGAGAGTGCTGGATGCTTTCCTGGGAATCTGCCAGAGTACTAGACCTACATGGGAGGTCAATAGAGTGCTGGATGCTTACCTGGGAGCCCATTAGAGTGCTAGATGCTTACCTGGGAGCCCGCTAGAGTGCTACATACTTACCTAGGAGCTCGCTAGAGGACCAGATACTTACCTGGGAGCCCACTAGAGCACCAGATACTTACCTGGGAGCACACTAGAGCACCAGATACTTACCTGGGAGCATACTAGAGCACCAGATGCTTACCTGAGAGCCTCGTAGAGTGCTGGATGCTTACCTGGTGCCCATTAGCGTGCTACATATTTACCTGGGAACCCACTAGAGTGCTGGATGCTTACCTGGGAGCCCACTAGAGTGCTATATACTTGCCTGGTTTCTGCTAGAAGGCCAGATACTTACCTGAGAGCCCACTAGAGCACTGGATGCTTACCTGAGAGCCTCCTAGACTGCTGGATGCTTACCTGAGAGCCTCCTGTAACGCTGGATGCTTACCTGAGAGCCCACTAGAGTGCTGGATGCTTACCTGAGAGCCTGCCAGAGCACTAGATACTTACCTGGGAGCCCATTAGAGTGCTGGATGCTTACCTGGGAGGTCATTAGACTGCTACTTACCTAGGAGCCCACTACAGTGCTGGATGCTTACCTGGCCCATTAAACTGCTATACACTTACCCGGGAGCCCTCTTGAATGCTAGATACTTACCTGGAGCCCGCTAGAGCACCAGATACTTACCTGGGAGCCCACTAGAGCACCAGATGCTTACCTGAGAGCCTCCTAGACTGCTGAATGCTTACCTGGGAGCCTGCCAGAGCACTAGATACTTACCTGGGAGCCCACTAGAGTGCTGGATACTTACCTGTGAGCCTGCTAGAGCACTGTATACTTACCTGGGAGCCCACTAGAGTGTTGCATGCTTACCTGAGAGCCTGCTAGAATGCTGGATGCTTAATTAGGAGCCCACTAGAGTGCTAGATACTTACCTGGGAGCCCACTAGAGCACTAGATGCTTACCTGAGAACCTTCTAGAGTGCTATGTGCCCATCTGGGAGCCTACCAGAGCACTAGATACTTACCTGGGAGCCCACTAGAGTGCTGGATGCTTACCTGGGAGGCCATTAGACTGCTAGATACTTACCTAGGAACCCACTACAGTGCTGGATGCTTACCTGGCCCATTAGACTGCCATACACTTGCTCGGGAGCCCTCTTGAGTGTTAGATACTTACCTGGAGCTCGCTAGAGCACCAGATACTTCCCTGGGAGCCCACTAGAGTGCTGGATGCCCAACTGGATGCCCAGGGATGTCTCTGCGAAGCTGCTAAAGGGCTAGAAGCAACCTCAGATCCTGCTAGAGTACCAGACACCCAGTTGTGGGCCCATTAAAGCAGTAGATGTCTACCTGGGAACCCCCTAGAATGTAGAGTCTCAGGCACCACCCACACCTGAATCAGAATCTGTGTCTCAACCAAACCCCCAGGGATTCCAATCACACCAGAGCTAGAGCAGCACTTGCCTAGCAGAGGACACGCCTGGTAGTTTGTTCAGAAACTGCCAAGGAGAATGGGGGAAGGGAGTTTTGGGGCATAGCTGTGCTTTTTCAGTGGCCAGCGAGCCCTGTCCTTCTGTAGATTGCCCCTTCCTCTCTAGAAGGCCTAAAGCGTGCCATGGAGGTGTTCTTGTGAGGCCATGCTGAGCCCAGGGGCAAATAGAAATGCCGGGAGAGTGCACTCAAATGGCAGCCTCTGCCTCATGGTGCCCTGGAGGAGGTGAAAGCCCAGCAGAAGCTGCATTCCTGCTGTTCCTATCGCAGAGCACAGGACAGCAGGATGGCCAGAGCAGTGGGAAAGACAGACTGAGCTGTTGGGTGGGGGAGGGGCCAGAGGAGGGAGCACTGGGAGAAGGCGCAGGGAGCACGTGGGCAAGAGCGCCTTCCACCACTGGTTGCAGTTTAGGGTATTTGAGGGTGAGACTTTGGTTTTATAGAGCCAGGGGATTTTTTTTCTTTTTCTCCTTAATGGAATAAGCATGTTCCCATTTGCACTCATAGCAGTCTAGTTGCTAATGAAAGGCAGGCGCCCAGGGGCCAGGGCTCTGATTGGCACCACATGGAGCCAGAGGGGGGCGGCTGGGAGGGAGGCTGGTGTCTGGCTCTGCAGACCAGATGGGGCCATCAGGAAGTGGTTATGAGGGCGCGGAAGGAGTGAAAGTTCCAAGAAGGAGAGAGACACACAGAGGTTTGAGGGGAAGCCTGGGAGCAGAGGGGTAGGCCTTTTGGCAAGGTGCTCCTGGGTGCCCAGGCCCCTCTGCCAGCTCTCGTGTCCTTCCTCACTCCCCACAGCACCCACCCTGTGCCACTAGCATAGAAGGAGCCCTCTGTGAGGACAGCAAGAGAAGAAAAGGCTTGAACTGTTTAAAGGCAAAGCCCAGAACTTTTTACAGGAAAAAAATATTATTCGGTGAAGCAGAGTTTTAACTTTTCCCTAGTTCCATAAAGAGAAATAGAGGCCCTGAGCCAGACAATAACCTCTTCCCCTAACAAGAGGGTTCAAGTTCAAAGCCAGTTTCAAGTTCAGGAATCTCAGGTGGCTTGAACCTGCAATTTTTAAAGGGTGCCTTTTTTGTTTTTGAAGAACACATTAAGCTTCTTACTGATCTCCAACCTCCAATCAATCTGAACCCCCCCCCAAAAAAAACAAAATTGAAATGAAATCTTTGGACAAAGGAGCCAGATTCCCATTAGTTCAGAATGTGAGTGTATGAGGAGTGAGAAGAAAAAGACTGGCATTCATAGGTGGGTCAAGGGGCCCAGAGGTGGGCACATGCCTCCTATGTGCCCTGTGACAATGACAGTGTATGTGCCTACATGCATCCATGTCCATTCTATTTCAGATGTCCTCTCATTACCTCACACACTTGAACATAGTCCTCATTGAAAAATTGGGATTTTAGGGAAGTTTTTTCTGACAGGGAGGGAAGCACGCAGCTCATACTCCTGCATGGACCTTGAAGCCACAGTGTCACTCTGCTTGCCAAGACAGGAAAGGCAATGGGCTCAATGTGAGCACAAAGAGACTACAGTCACCCTCACCCTCCCCAGCCCACCCCAGGCAGAAGGAGCCATTCCTGACCTGATCCCGAGATGCTCCTAGGAAAAGCAGAGCTCTCCCTGCTCCCTATTCCAAGTGTCTCCTCTCCCCGCCTGCCCCCAGGTCCTGAGCTGTGTCAGTCCAGATAATGCCAACAGTCCCGAGGTCCCAGTAAAGATCCTCAACTGCGACACCATCACTCAGGTGAAGGAAAAGATTCTGGATGCCATCTTCAAGAATGTGCCCTGCTCGCACCGGCCCAAGGCTGCAGACATGGACCTGGGTGAGTCGGCTGCCCGTCTAGGGGTGACCCCATGGCTGGTCCCAAACACCTCCTGCCTTCTCCCATCGGCAGCAGGTAGAGCTGGGGTGCAGGGAGCAAGGGGGAGAAACACTGGCTGGATCTCTCCAGGTATGCCAGGCCCCCCAGGAGCCCATGGGTTTGCCTTCATGGACTGTGCACAAGTGGCCAGTGCTGGTCAATGAGCAAAGCGCAGCAGGGGTGGGGGCACAGGTCACCTGGCAGTCTGCTAGCGATCTGGCCCAACATGTGATGCCTCTGAGGTTCTTTGAATGGCTGAGGAGATTTAAAGGTAAAGTCCCTGTGGCCCAGGTCTTGCCACCGCTGTTGCTGTCCCCCCAGGCTGTCCCCTTCCTCTCTGTTCTGTGCTTGTGATTTTTGCTGAATACCTACAGCTGAGGGATCTGGGTCAGCAACAGAGAATGGAGAGAAAGAATAGAGAGAAACGAACTCTGACAGCCTGCGAGGGAGCGAGATGACATTTCCTCTGAGCACTGCGCTAACAGACCGCACAGTCTGCACAGGCAAGGGCATGCCACTTAGGGGCAGCGGTGCAGAGGCCTGGTCATGGCTGCCTCAGTGTTTTGAAAGATGCCGTCTTGGGGAAAGCCTCATGGGGAGCCAAGGGTAGAAGAGAGGCCATTCCAGCATCATGGGTCACCATCGACACACCTGGATTAGAGTCCTGGTGCACCAAGTCCTAGCTGTGTGACCTTGGTCAAGTTATTTAACCTTTCTGTGTCTTGCCTATAAAGTGGAGGTACTAATAGTGTCCACCTTACGGTAAGGATTTGATGAGATGATGCATCTTAACACCCTTGAACTCAGTGCCCGGCCACAGCACACACTCAGTGAGTACAGGCTACTTCTGTTACTGTCTTTGAGGGTGACACTAGTCAGGACGCCGAGTGTGCCTGTTTGTTGATGCTGGGCATGGAGAGAAAGGCGTTTCTGTGTGTTTGTGCTTGTGTCTGGGGATTCCTGGCAACAGAGGGGTGGGGGACCCTCCAGAGGCCCCTAATCCATCCATCTGGACTCTAAGCTGCTTCAGCTAAGCCATCCAAGACAGATGGGCATCTCTGCTATTTTCTAAAATCTAGAGGGAATTTTCATCCCTTCCCACTGCTTGCCCACCTCCCCCCTACAGACGCTCAGCATCCGGAAGTTCTGCTGACTCCCCTAAATTTTCACTCCTTCATTTAACCCCATCTCCTCTTGCTTGATTCTGGGCTGGATGTGTTTGGCCCTGTGCTCAGAGCTCAGGTACTAAGAGAGTGTGGGGGATTGAGGGAGCCCACGTTCTTCTCCACTGTGGGGGTGTCTCTGAGTATCCTGTTTCTGTGACACGGAGGAAGCCAATGTGAAATGGGAGGATATCCACATGTATGTCTGGAGCACGGTCCCTAGAGCCGGAGTGGGCACGCGTATCTGCGTGCATTTCATTTGCTTCTGCTGCCAGGAAGACCCCAAGACGCATGAGGTGAAGGAGCCTGTTATGAACAGTGGAGAGAGGGTGGTTCCTGGAGGGAAGACCCACCTCCAAACAACTGACTAGGGTGCTTCCTACTGGATTTTCCAGAGAGAGCTAAATTTAGTAGGGTAACCAGCCAGTACCCACGGTTGCTTACTTTTCTTTTTTTTCTGTGGGACCCAATGGCAGGGCCACACCCTCAGCTTCTCAGGGTCTTTACTCGCAAAATGGGTGGAAGGAGAGCCCTGCCAGAGTTGGGTCGAGGGGAGAGCTGTGTGGGGGAACATGGTCACACTGGAAGATGACTTTATACAGATTGTGTGAGAGCATGGAAGGGGCTCCTGAGTGTGGGTGACACTGGGTGACATCCCCGGGGAGTAAGGAGCATAGGGCTCCGTGAGTCTCCACCTGAACAATCAAGGCTCAACTTTTGCTCTGGAACACCTCCTCTGCCTTATTAGAGAAGGGCAGATGGGTGGTAAACACCAGCAAGTCCTGAGGTGGCTAAAATACTTAATGGGGCTCAGAAAGGGGGGAGCTGTTGTTCTTTAGCATCAGCTCAACCCCAAACCAAGGAGAGGCATCCTCTGGAAGCTACACCAGGGCCAGCCCTCCCAAACCTGCTGGGTATCCTGGAGAGAGGCCATCTTACCTCTGCCACTCATGATCAGTTGTTCCACCTGGAAACTTCATGCCTTGAGCTGGGGAGGGAAAGAGGATGCTGGTTGGCTTTAGAAATTGCTCCTTTCAAAGCCTGGGGATGAAAGCCCAGCATAACAAGTCTTTTTCTTTTCTTTTAAGAGACAGGATCTTGTTTTGTCACCCAACCCAGGCAGGAATGCAGTGGTACAATCATAGCTAACTGCAACCTTGAATTCCTAGGCTTAAGCCATCCTCCCACCTCAGCTTCCCAAGTAGCTGAGACTATAGGCATGTGCCACCACACCTAGCTAGTTTTTTAAATTCTTTTGTAGATATGGGGGTCTTATTGTGTTGGCCAGGCTGATCTTAAATGCTTGGCTTCAAATGATCCCCCTGCTTCAGCTTCCCTAAGCACTGAGATTACAGGCCTGAGCTCAGCAAAGCAAGTCTTCAATAAGAAGACTCAAAGCCACCTGCTGCCATGACCATAAACCAACTGGAGTGGAGGCATCCACTGCCAAGGCAGCCACAGTTGCTTCCTGTTATCCACCATGAGTGAAGGAAGCCCAAGAGCTGCTCAGCAACCAGGGCTGCCCAAGGGTGGCCCTTTTCTGTACCAGCAGGGAAAAGCCACCTGCTTCCCTGACGGCTCACGCTTCAGGTACCCAAGAGAAGAGGGGGTTTCCTCTGCTGTCACATGTGCTAGTAGGGCCACCCCTGGTAGAATAAGGCCACACAGCAGGGGAGAAGCAAAGAAGGGATACCTCAGCCAGACTAAGCCTCAGGTCCCATCCCACTGGGGAAAGTCTTCATGCTGAGAAAGTTCTGCTCAGAAAGGTCTCCCTGCTCCACTGTGTTGGATACTGTTCTGAGACATTTCCTTTTTTCCATTAAAGCCAGAGTTTGGAGCTGCCCCCAAAGCTGGGCTTCTTTATACCAAAGTCAGATGGCTTAATAAGGAAAATGGGGCCTCCTCAGAGACACAAATGCTTTTTTCACACTACTTGACTCTCGGCCCCCAAGGGGAGAGAGAAGCAAGGGAAGTTGTTCCTATCATGTAGGTGAAAGTACTTTGAAAGCCTGAGAGCATTTTACAGATGTAAGGTGTGATTATTATAAAAAATTAATCTATGCCGAAGGGGAGCATAGCACATGGGCACAGAGAGGACGCACTCAACCACACGTGCTAGACAGAGACAGACAGCCGAGCACTCACTTTGCCGCCACCCCAGTCCTCCTCCCAAACTTCGTCCCTGCTGAGGGCATTGGGCAAAAATTGTGTGCCTCCTTCCTGACACCTAGACCTTTGCAAGGCAGAACAACCTGTCCCAGACCAGCTCAGAAGGAAGCAAAGACATGTTGAAGTACCCCTGTCCTCTGTCCCTGTCCCTTCCCTCACCAGGCTGTGGACCTGGTGCTGGCCCAACTAAGCCTGCCAACACTTCTGTGCCTTGTTCCTCGGAGTTCTTTGGAGTTTTCCCCATCCTCTCCCACCCCTTCCTCCCCAGACTTGTCCAGGCATTAAAGTAGCTGGATGGAAATTGTATTAGCAAATGTTTTCTGGAGAAATAGAACTAATGGGAGAGAACTAATAGAACTATATATAGAGAGATTTGTTTTAAGGAACTGACCAGGATTATGGAGGCTGGTAAGTCCAAAACCTGCAGTGTAGGCTGAGAGGCTGGAGATCAGGGAGGAGCTGATGTTGCAGCCCAGGTCAGGAGGCCATTCGCTGGCAGAAACCCCACTTTCCTGGGGAAGGTCTGTCCTTCTTTTCATACAGGCCTTCAGGAGATGGGATGGGGCCCACCCACATTATGGAGAGTTCTGCTTTCCTCAAAATCCACCCTGATTTAAATGTGAATCTCATGTAAAGATACCCTCACAGAACCATCTAGAATAATGTGGCCCAGGCAAATTGATGCATTGAATTAACCATCTCAAGAACTAAAGTGAAGGACACACGGTCACCTCCGCTGCTCTTGGAATCTGAGGAAGGAAAAGCTGTGGCGGGAGGGGCGTTAGGACTATGGCAGGGTTCTCAGCATGGCACCTGCTCAGTTGTGCACAAGGCCATCTTCACCAGGCACCCACAGGCATGTTCCTTTCCACCCCCAGGCATGTGGCAGGGTAGGTACCTGCCTGCATTGCTAAACTCTTCAACCAACTCTATCACACAAGCCTACTTCGTGTAAAGCTCTGCACCAGGCATGGGGGTACTGACATGACTAGGAGAAGTGCCTTGTTTCTGAGCAGGAAGAGGCAGGACATTTTTCTCTCTGAGTCTAGGGACTCTTTTTGTCTCCTCCCTTTGACCCCTACAGGAAATAACTGGTGCCATTCTGCCCCCTGCACAGATGAGAATCTCCAGCTCAGAGAGGCCCAGTGTCCGGGCCTGGGCCACACAGTAGGGAGGTGGAGAGAACACGCACTTTCGTCTCCTTGCTCCCTGTTTCTCCTACCCTCTACTCCTGCCTGTGACCTCCAGAGATTCCCCTGGTTTAATGCAAATGCTCTATCAATAGCCCTCAGGACTCTACCGCCCTCTCCCTGTCTTGGCTCAAGTCGAGCTGAAAGGATATATTTTTTCAAATAAGTAATTCCTGTAGGCAATGAAAAGATACACTATCTTCGGAGTGAAATATAAAGAGTTCACAGCAGCTGTCTCCCCAGTTTGCATTTTCCACTGCACCTGATGGGAAGGACAGATAAAGATAATGGGATTTTTCTTTCTTTTTTATTTCACCTCCCTCTCTCCCTGGAAGGTGGAAATGTAACAAATTGGATTGTGAGTGTGTCTGTGCTTTGTGCTTGGTGCCTGGAGCAGGGCATGGGGCTACTGGGCAGAGCTACTGCGACAGAGGTCAGGGCTAGCAATTCTCTCTTGTGCCATGCATATGATTGCCAGGGTCACCTTTCCTCCTCCCCACTGACACCACCTGCTTTTTTAACTCTTCTGTGACCCACCACACTGCCCTGGAGTGATGCCAGAGTCCAGTGTTCCATATTCAAGACAGGCCATTAAGCACCAGCTCGTCTCTCTTAAATCAGAAAGCAGGGCACAGCCTTCTTTGTGCCTTTGATTCTCCAGACACCCCCAAATCGCACCAGCTGATTGGTGTAGAGCACCTTACTGTTTGCAGAACCCTGATGCCTTAGATGCAAACAACGCATTTCTACTTAGGAATTTCTTCTTTTGAGCATCAGGTGTCGTGAGTGCGATCATAGATTACATTTGAGAATGTGCTGTCACAAGAAAATTACTTTTTTTCAAGAAAACATTTGAGATGGCCACCTTTCCCACTCCCAGGCCAGTTTTCTGACCTTTTCAGCAGTCACAGTCCGGTCTGCTCGTGGCCTCCCCCAGCCCTTCTCCGATACCTGCCTGCAGCACTGCCGAGCAGCCGGGTGCTGGGGGTCTCGGGGTGCTCAGCCATGTGTCTGTCCTCTTAGGGTTCCCCTGCTGACGGGCGTGCAGAGCAGCAGAATCAGGTCTCCTACAGCCTCCTGCTTGGCCTGGTTTGGGGGTGGAGGGGCCCTGTGTAGGGTTCGGTGTGTCACTGGTGAGGGCCCCCAGGTGAGGAGAAGAGGCCTCGGGTTTGGCCGTGCAGTTGGCCTGAGAGGATCCTGTCCATTGATTCTGCTGGCGCTGCCTAGCCTGCTGGATGGCCCCTTCCCCCCTCACCTCTGCATCAGCCCTTCCTCCTGTGACGGGTCTGAGGAGATACGGCCATAGGAAGACTGGATGCAGGTTGTTGCAAAGCCCGCAGGGTCCCCTGTGTGGGGTTAAATGAGGTGAGTGCTGTGCGTGCGCATGCGCCTATGAGCCCACCCGCACATTTACGCCATAAGGACTACAATCTAGGGAGGTGCTGCGGCGGTGGGAGGGGTTTACCTCCCAGTGTGCTAGTGGGTAGTGGAATGTCCAAGAGCCAGCCCAGCCATGACTTCAGTGCCAGGCTCTCCTTCCAGGTTGGCCTTAGAGGGTCCCTTCCCTCTTCTAGACCCAGCTTCCCACTGACACCCATGCGCCTTCTCTCATGCATGGGGACACTCCCCAGAGGCTGTGCAAGTAAGATCCAGCCTGTCTCCTGAATGTCCCCAGGATCCGCACCCTGTGCCCTGCCCTAGCTGAGGCCTTGCCACCGCTCTGCTAGAGGCGAAATCTCTGTCAGGTCTCGCTGCCTCCAAGCCCTGCTGATGCCGCCCCCTCCTTCTCCACCCTCAGCTCAGCCCCAGAAGCCTTGATGAGGCACACTGGACCCCTTTATGTTTCTTCAGCCTTTCCTGTCAACCCTCTCCCACGAGGACTGAAGCTCATGATGGATCCATAGACGTGTTGCATACATGCCACCTTTGTGTCTGGGCACGCATCCCCACCCCCCAATGACCCCAGGCCAGTCAGTAAACGCCCACTTGTCCTTCACTGCCCAGCCCTCCATAGCCTTTCCTCCTGCTCACACCCACCTAACCCCAACCTCAGGGCTCTTACAAGGGCTTGTGCTTTGTTCCACTGCCTTGCTCAGCTCCATACTGTGTCCAGCTGGTCTATCTAGAAGGTGCCTGTGAGGAGTCACACTGTCCCAGGATTCATTTCAGCAACCCCTGAACTGGGTGGTTCATATCATTTGATGACTTGAAGGTATTTTTCAGCTTCTCATTGTGCCCCAAGGCCAGTCAAAAAGCGTCCAGGAAGTTCGGCATTCACCTGGGGGATGCTCCCATTGGCTGAGCCATGACATTGTTCAGGGGCTGTTCTAATGTGGCCACCTCGCCAGAGCAATACATTGCACTCAGGAAAAAGATTTTCAGGGCTGGTTTTATAGGCAAGACAGAAGGAGCCCATCTGGTGAAAAGAATGCTGCACCAGGGGTTAGGAGACCTGGGTTCTGTTTATTTTCATTGCTGTTATTAAAAGGAAGCATACACTGAAAGTGCAACAGAGCACAGAATTAGAGATAGCCCTCATGCAGGGGCCTCGTGGGCTGACCTACCAGATTTACCACTATGGAGGGGACTGGGGATGGTCTATCATGTCTAAAGGTGGCAGGCCCACTGCATCCCCAGCTGTTGCAGCCTGTCCGTGGCCTTACCCCCTCCCGTGGTGGGGGTGAGATTCCATGAACCCAGATATACAGCCGAGACAGTGCATTGCTCCTGGAACGGGGTGAGGCTACCTATTTGGTCCTTGACCTTGACCTTTCCTGGTCCATGTTTTACTCATCAGAATTCAGTGGCTCACAATTCTGTTGAGCAAAGGTCATGAAAAATTCAAGAGCATTTTAGAAAACTGAGCCCATGTCCCTTGTTTGATCATCTCGAGACATCTCATGATGAGTCTGGGGAAAGCAGAGGCCATAACGGGCCTGAATGAGGGTTTCAAGAAAGGAAAAAAAGTAGATAAAAGTGGATTTTATCCATAGATAAAAGTGAAAGTGTGTTCTGGACAACAGAGTAAGGCCCTCAGGCAGGAAGCAACAGGTGTTAGGGAGTGGCTGTCCCTGTTAGCCTGTGTCAGTTATTCTGTCCGGGGAGTGTGGGGCACCTTCAGGGTGGATGCCACCCTCTCCCCTCCATTCTGGATTCAGCGGGGGGTGGCTACTAGTGACCCTTGCTTCTCTGCCACAGGCCCTAGGCTGCCAACATCCAGCTGCCCATCCCTCTAGGTTTCTGTCATCAGGACTGGGTTGGGGATGACACAGAACTTAATGGTTTGGTTTTGTTTTCACCTTTCTTGATATTTCAGAAAAATGCACATAGCAATTTTTCTATATAAGAGGTAACAAAAATAGCAGGCTCGAGAGATCTAAAGGCAAGGCTAAGTGTTCTTCAGGGTTCCAGCTCACTATCCATAGGCCACTATGACATTGGTATTTGGGGAAACATTCCTAACTTTTTGAGATAATTGCCAAAAAGGCAACAGTTGCTACCTCTGTAACTTCCCCTCTTCCCAGTCAGAGGTGGAAGCCTGGGTCAGAGGGACTGTAGGACTGGCACACCCAAGGAGGCCTTTGAGCCCTTGAACCTGTGGCCAAGCATTGGTGTCTTAGATGAGTGTGTTTCCTGCCGCCTCTGCCTACTCCTTGCCATCACGTGCACAGCATCTCATAGGGATGGGGGATGTCACCGCTCCTTCTGCCCCAAATTGGATTTGGTGGAAAGGGAGTGCACAGCTCCAGGAAACTTTCCCCACACTTCTTGTACTCTTAGAGCTCCACTGAGTGGCAACAGCTACCTGCCACCACCCCGGTCTGTCTGCAGATCAGGGTTTGAGTCCAGGCATCACTGTCCCTCCCCTACACTCTCTGATACACGGTTGTCCCTTAAGGGGTAGGCACCATACTGCAGTGCCCGAGGTATGTCCACATTTGCCTTCTCCACTACAAAGTCCCAGACCACAGTACTTTTCTCATCTGCCTTTGTGATCTGATGGCCTAGTCCAGTGCCTGACCCTGAAAAAGCCCAGTAAGTGCCTCGGGAAGGGAATTCCTCTGGGTCGTGGTACAGACAGTGCTAAGAGACGGCAACATCTAGTTCCATCTCCTTAACCTTTGTCTTTCACTTTCCTGGTCATAAAATTGGAAGAATGAGTGACACCGATCTAAGAAAGCACTCATCTCAATGGCAGTGCTGGCTGTGGTTCTCAGTTTAGATCACCTTTCATCACGGTTGCTAACAGAGTATCTCACAGTTCACCTCTAACTGTAGCCGTGATCCACATGGTGGGTAACAAACACACAGGCAGAAGATCCCCCTTTCACTGCTTGGAAAATAACCTGCCATTCTTACTCACCATTCCCCTTTACTCATTCATGTTCATTCTACTAATTCATTCATTTAATAAAGACTTATTAAGTAGGCATCTAGCTAGTAGGCATCTAGCTGCATTGTTTTCAAGGACGATCTGTCATTCCTTGGTTACCCTGGGGAGACGTGACCATACTCTGCCCTACTTTTTCAGATGGGGGCAAGAAGGCAGACTGACTCTCAGCTGCTTGCACAATCACTGGATGTGGCTTAGTGCCAGGGTAGTTGAGTATGGCTGCACAGACTGCACACTGCACAACTTTGAGGTCCAGAATCTATCACCATGGTCATTGCCTAGTCAGCCAGGCCATGGGGCTTGTTCATTTCTCACTAAGATATGCTACAGCTCTGTCAGCGAGGAGTGCTGTGCAGCTGCTATGCCAGAGGGCTGGTTCTGGGCTGGGACCGTCTCCTTGTGCTAGCAAGCCCCACAGTCACTTCAATGGAGGAGATTCCCTGAGGGCCCAGCTGGTAGGCTTGGTTTCTAGATCTGTGTCCATCTCATCCTTCTCCCCATGCCCAGGAAGGGGAAGGCAGGATGCTGACTGCCTCATGCGACATGCCCTGAAGCTGGCCTGTACTTCTTCCCCCACCCAGCCCCGAACATCCTCTGACCTGACTGGGTGTCAGACACCATGCAAGCAGGAGGACCCACTGCCTCAGACCTCACTCCCAGCCAGTCTTCCCCTAGGTCTGACCAACTGCACAGCTTATCAACTGTCTGGGCAGCTTGAAAATATCCCTCTTCCTTTGTTCTAGTCACTCCAAAAAACATGCATGCATACCTACCTAAAACACAAAACAAAACACAAGAAACAAAACAACACAAGAGCAAACACACATGCTGGCAACCAGGTTCCTCAGTGGAGCATTTGCCCTTTGCCCACGACTTTCACTGCCCCAGGTCCTAATCTCCATGAGATTAGGTCTGCCTCAATAGCGGTAAGTGTTGTCCCCAGAAACTCCTCCACTCCAGAGCCTTAGTTCTCAGTCCCTCGCCTGCCTGATGCTACACTCGGCTCTACACCAGGCAGCTGGGAAGCCCCAGGGACTGGAGGCAAAGGACCTGGACTTGTGGAACTTCTCTGCTACTCCTAAAGGCAAGCTTTTCTCTCTCTGGTCATCTTGCCACCTGTGAAATGGGGACGGCAGCACAGGCCACATCAAAGGCACAGTGCAGGGTGGACTCAGTGCTCTCTGTGCTACAAATGTGGCCCAGCTTTGGCAAGAGGGAAACCAGCTAGGGAATCTGAAAATGTGTCCCCATGGGCCACATGGACAATCAGTCCCTGGCAGGTCAGGCAGGGACAGCCCAGCAACTCGTCCCAGTACCTAACTGCACTGTGAATAGCCTCGCGTGCTTTATGCACATTTCAGAGGTACAAGCATCTGCACGGCACTGAGCAGAATCCTGGCTGCCTGGAAACCAGATTTCTGGCTTGTTGGCTGGAACACATGTTGCATTTGAACTGAAGAGGCAGTTTTTCCTTTCTGGTGTGTGTCTATGAGAATGGGTGTGTGCGTGCACGTGCACATACATGTGTGGATGTGCACAAGAACTGATGTGTGGGGCGGCGTCTGAGGCTCAAAGGAGTAGGGCACCGGCCCCATATACAGGAGCTGGCCGGTTCAAACCCAGCCCCAGCCCAAAACTAAAAAAAAAAAAAAAAAAAAAAAAAGTAAAGAATATGAAATAACAATAAACTCATCAAACAAATAAATTTTGAAAAAAGAACTGATGTGTGTCTGACCAGCATGTGGATTTCTGTGTGTGTATTTCAAGATGTGCACTCCCCCACCCTCGGGAGGTTTGTGCCAAGTATGCTGGTGCAGATTTGGCTGATGAGAAACACATGATGTGCCAGTGAGCCCACGTGTCCCAGATGTTTGGACTGTGGGAAGTCTGTGTATCCCTCCATCAGTTAATTAGATGTTGGACAGCTGACAAGGTTGGTGTCACCCCCAACTTCATGGAGATGGAAGTGTTACTGACCCTGAGACTGGGCTTGGCTGATTTTTCCACTCACCTTCTCCCAATCGCCCTGAAGTCACCCCGGGAATAGGAACAGGGTGTGCAGTGATGGAAGCCACAGTCTTGATTTATCCAGCTCTAAGTCCTTAGAGCTGAGCAGATGAGCCTTGCGCTAGTGACAGCGCACCTTGTATTAGCTTAGTGTTCAGGGCTCAGGGCTCACGGGCCTCCTTCACTCCGTGGCTATTTGCTGAGCCTCTACCTACTTCTTACTGAAATGGCCACTCACAGAAACATGTGGGCAGGGGGGACAGGGTTCGCTAACCCCTTTTGGGTCACTTAGTTTTGGGGGGCCAGAACTGGAACTCAGGTCCCCCTGCGTTGAGAGCTTCTGCACTCTGCTGTCAGTGGTGCACTGGCACTTGTCTGTTGATGCTCCCAAGATGACACTGTGCAGCGATCCCCAGGGGCGCCCCAGGAGGGACCAGAGGGCCCCTTTGAGACTCCACCGCTCTCCCTGCAGAGTGGCGACAAGGAAGTGGGGCGAGGATGATCCTGCAGGATGAAGACATCACCACCAAGATCGAGAACGACTGGAAGCGGCTGAACACCTTGGCCCACTACCAGGTGAGGGGAGGGGCACAGGGGAGAAGTCGGCCACCCACAGTCCCTCACCTAGACGTCTCAGTCCTGGAATAACAGGGTCACCCTAAAGCTGGTCACCAAACTCTGAATCCCTGGTTCACCAGCAATTCGTATTCCCTTAGTGACCCAGGGGAAGTTAATGTCACCCAGCCAAGAAACCGAGGAGCCCCGCCCTCTGTGGAGGCAGCATGCTGCCCTGCATGTCTCCCGCGGGTGTAGGCAGAGTCCGCATGGCAAGGTCCTCTGGGGGTTCCTCTGGCATGAAGGCTGGGTGGTCTCCCGGGGAAGCACTGGGCGGCGACTGCCACAGGAGCACAGAATACCACTCAGGATTCAGTTTGCGTCTCATTTTGCTGCAAGGAAAAACGACAGCTTCCAAAGTCCCATCATTCACCGGCAAGGCCCCAATGGCCGCTTAGAACCAAGTTAATCCTGGCTTATCTGTATTTTCTGGGGTGGCAGAGTGCTGTACCCGGGTCCTTAGAAGCCTTTTCCCTATAGGTGCCAGATGGTTCTGTGGTGGCTTTAGTGTCCAAGCAGGTGACAGCCTATAATGCAGTGAACAACTCCACAGTCTCAAGGACCTCGGCAAGTAAATATGGTGAGAGCTCACTGAATGTCCTTGGGGGCCGGGATGTCCTGAGCAGCTGGAAGGCAGCAGCGCCGGGCGGGGAAGAGGGTGAGTCAGGCAGGCAGAGCATTAGAGGGGTGGGCAGGGAGGGCAAAAGGATCCTGGTTCCAGCTGGCCCCTCTGATGCCTGAATATCATCAAGCAAAAGAGGAAAATCCAGCCTTCAGGAGTGTCTTAGAGTCTGTAAGACGCTTTCCCTTTTGTGATAGTTATTATCTCGCATCACGTTCGTAACAATCCAGTGAATTAAATAATTATTATTTCCCCCGATTATGCAGATTAGTAAATTATAAGTCAGATACACAGAGGCTAAATGACTTTTAAAAGTCACACTGCTATCATGCAGAGGAGGGAAGGTACAGACCCGGGCTGTGCCTGTGGTGCAGGGGGAGGGTGCTGGATATGGGGGCGAGACCCGGAAGGAGCCTGCCCTGCCACCACCTGCATGCTCTGGGGCCAGACCTCTGATCACTCTGAGCTTTGGTTCTCTTATAAACAAAACAAGGGTTAAAAAAACTACCCAATTCACAGGATCCTTCTGAATAACGAGTAGGTGAATACATAGAATGGTGCCTGTGTGCACTAGGACCACCATCTTCTGTTCCTGCCCAGCTCCCAATTCACTAGAGCTCACGGACACTGGCAGGAACTTCAGGAAGTAAATGGGAAAGATTGGTCCAGACAGAAGGGAGGAGGTGGGCGAGCGGGCTACCAGGGGATTATTCCGCTGGGCAACATTTATTAAGGGAGACAGCCTACCTGCTCTTGTGTGTGTACTTAATTGGCTACATAGAACATGTCCTAAGACAGGACTTGAGAACTCATGCAGGGGAAAGTGTAAAGAAAGTACAAGCTTATATTTTTACAAATTGAATAATTAAGGGTGGGCACATCGCCAAGTATAGGAGGGCCGGAGGGGGAATCTGAGTGAGTGGAGAAGCCTCAGATAGTTTCTTGGAGGTGGTGGGAAGAGCTTCCTAGTCTCAGGGACTGCACCAAACGTAGGCAGGGTGACAGTGCCAGAAAAGGTGACAAGGATAAGACCAGGGTCCTACTTAGCAAGAACATGAGGTGCCTCGTGAGGTGCTAGAGCTGTGTGGCCTCACACACGTTGGGTGTCCTTGTCCTGGCAGAAAACATGATCCGGTATACGGGCAGCCCTGACAGCCTCCGCTCGCGAACACCGATGATCACTCCCGACCTGGAGAGTGGGGTCAAGATGTGGCACCTGGTGAAGAACCATGAGCATGGAGACCAGAAGGAGGGTGACCGGGGGAGCAAGATGGTGTCTGAAATCTATCTGACACGGCTCCTAGCCACTAAGGTAACAGACATGAGAACAGGGTGTAGGGACCCCAGGGCTCTGGCCTCCACCAGCCCACAGAAATGCCAGGGCTGGCCAGCGCCTAGCGTTCGTGCTGGTGCCTGCTCTATCATCTGCCCTGCTGCAGTCCCAGCACCTCGGCGCTCCAGCCAACCCTGCCGCTCCATCAGCGCTGCGTGCACCCTGAAGCTGTATTCCTGCCCTTCTCTATGCCCGCTCTCAAACACTGACTCACCCAGGGCGCCTCTTCCCATTCCTCCACCATGCCTTCCAGAAGGATTAAAACTTCTCTGGGGTACCCTATGTATACAATCTCAAGGCGTAGAAGTTGGGGGTCCATCTGGGTCTACGCAGGCACCATTTCTAACCCAGGTTCTGGGGACGTTTAGTGCCCACAGTCCCAGTCTTCCACTCCCAAGTCTGGGCTCACTCGGCTCTGCTCTCTACAGAGCCAAATGAGTAACCGTTCATTAGCCAGTGTGCATAATGCCCAAACAGAACCAGCAGATTGTGTTTGTCTACTCCGACCAAGGGAGTGTTCATTAGCATTAGTGAAAAGTGCTAAAATAACACCGCCAGAGGGTGTTAAACCAAACCGTGTTGTTGGCAGAGGAAGACTTACTCAGGTCCAGTCATCAGTGTTAGATCTATTTTCCGTGTGCAGGGGAAGTTTAAAGCTGTCAGAGACAGATGAAGGGAGGGGGAAGACTTAATACATGGACTTGCCCCATTTTCCCCCAAGTAGGACAGGCTGTACGCTGTCCCCTGAAAGGCAGGTTTGAAAATCTGTCCTCAGAGCTGCATGTCCCCGCTCTGTGTCCCCCTCCCCAGGGCACGCTGCAGAAGTTTGTAGATGACCTCTTTGAGACCATCTTCAGCACAGCGCACCGTGGCTCCGCCCTGCCCCTGGCCATAAAGTACATGTTCGACTTTCTGGACGAGCAGGCGGACAAGCATGGCATTCATGACCCGCATGTGCGTCACACCTGGAAGAGCAACTGGTGAGTGACAGGAGGATACGGTCACACGAGGAGGGGCTAAATCAGGCCCTTGGGAGGAGGGCTGGCAGGAGGCCACCTGGTCAGCCAGGAGCCTGCGCAGGCTTATCTGGCCCTCCCCGTCCTCTCTCACTTCCCTCTACTCAACTCTGTCAGTGTACCTTTTTTTACCTATCAATTATTTAATCCATTAACAAACATTTACTGAACCCACTAAATGCACAAGAAATAATATGCCAAATGTCATGTCCTGGGCACTGTCCCATCTGGGTGTGTCCTGGGTGCCCAGCAGCATACCCAGCACTGCGTGAGAATCATAGGCTGATCACGCAGGCCTCTGCCCACGGTGAGCTGACAAGCAAGAGTCAGGGACCAGCAAATCCCCTCTGTGCAGAGGAATGAATGCTGTGGTGGCAGGTGTGTTGTGTGCAACCGGGGTGTGGGACAGCCGTGTCTGCCTAACAGGCACACAGGCAGAGTGTTGATGCTCACCCAGGGGTCATCCAGGTGAAGGGGCGTTTCTACTCTATTTAAGAAACTTCTCGCTCCTCTTCCATTGAACTTCTTTCCTAAGCCCTCTTTAGAGACCTGCTCAAGTACTTTGTCTTCCTTTGAGGCAAAAAGATTCTCCGAGTACTAACTGATACTCTGGGTGTAGCCTTGCCGGTCCCCTTTCTCCTTTTAACCTATATCATCCTTCCCTTCATCTGCGAATAATTTGTATTTCAGGTGGAAACTGCAAGGTCACACATCGGTATTCAGCACTTGGGACGGAGCCTTGCACAATGCTGGGGACTCAGTAAATACTGCTGAGAGGCAGGGCCAAGGTGGTGTCTGGGGGAGAGTTCCGCCTCAGGCCAAGCCAGCCTGTGTTAGTCTCTGGCTTCCAGAATTGCCTCCCTGCAGCTTTTACACACTGGGGTTCCAGATTGTTCTTCTCCCATCATTTTTCTGAGGTAGCAAGTGTGCTGTCCAATACCTACCACGGCTGGGACTGGCTAGGCATTAGGGCTCAGCCAGGTACCCCACCAACTAGCCCTGGGTCCCAAAACAAAGCACAGGACATGGAAGTCAGGCTATGGGAGTAAAACTGTACTCAGTGTAGTGGGCTCTGGCTCCTCCTCACCCCTCTCCCCCCAGGGAAGAGTAGAATCTCTCTACTGACACTGAGAAATCAGGCAGGAACAAGGGTCTGGACTGCAGCAACCAAGAGTGGGGTTTGCTCCCACGTTAACTCTTGATGAGGGCAGATCTTCCATGCCACGGTTCTTCCAACCTGTCTGAAATAAGACTCAAAGTCCAGCTTGCCCACTCGGTAAGGTAACCTGGGTAGAGTGGTGTCTTCCTTTGAGAGTCCATCTGAGTCTGGTCTCTCCCAGTGCCTGCCTCTAAGTGAGGCAGGTTAACCCTCTAGGTTAACTCTCCCGTTCTTCTTCTAGGTTAACTCTCCCCGTTCTCAGGGACTCTTGGGGGCTCTTTCAAGGGGCATATCCCCAGCCTACCTAACTTGCCATTTTCTATCTGGGTGTCTTTCCACTTTCCTATTCAAAGGCCCTATTGAATGTCAGCGGCCTTTGTGATAAGCAATGCACTGCCCAGACCTTCTCTTGGTCCTAGCCGAGAGAGCTGGGTCTTTCTGAATCACTACTACATGCTCTTACTAGCCCATGATACAAGTGTCCGCCCCAAATGGTATCCAGATAATTTGTTTCAACCCATCCCTCCAGCTTGGGTAAGGCCACCTCCAAAGATGCCATGATGTCCTGGGGATGAAGGCCAGTCTTGCAAGGACTCAGGTGTCATCACAAAGAACTCCCTATCCACGTAAAGTAATCTCAAGTAGTGGACAGCCATGCTGTGCTCATGTCCTGTCAAGGACACTTCCCCTGACCCTGACCTGATCCTTGCTACCCTGGGCAAGAGACAGTCTGGGAATCTTGAGATTTGCATATCCACTTGGAGTTAATTGTCCCTGATTGAAAAGAGATTGTTTTTTTATTCCTGGCTCAAGGTATACCCCACCCTCTCCCCACCCCCTCCTTCCAAGTTCCTTACCTTTCTCTTTTAAATAAACCTCCTGCTCATTTAGCCTGAGTGGCTGCAATCAACCAGAGATTAGTGCCACCACTAATGTTAATAATATGCTAATGTTTCATTAGTCAGGAGTCTCCGGTGGGTGCAGCGGCTTCCCTGTTCCCTGTGCCTGTCATCATCACAACTGTCTTAAGGAACAGAAGTGTAGGAGAGAAACCAGCGGATGGGATGTGGACCCCCAGAGTCTCTATTCGGAGTGGGACTTCTGGGAAAATAGGAGTACCTGAGCAGAGACTTCATTAACTGGGGGTAGTCATGAGTCCTTCCTTCCGGGCCCTGAGCCCAGCTGCCGTGGTCTCCCCTTTAGGAAGGTGAGGCAGCTGTAGCAGCCACATCCTCACCTGTGTGTTGCACCTCTCTGAGCTGTCCCTGGACACCCTCCCATTACCTCCCCTCCTGGATTTCCAATGATGAAGCAAGTGCCACTGAACAGTGTCACATCTCAGTGCTGCCAGCCTGGGTCCTGTGCTGCTTACTTTGTAGAAACTTCACACATACTTGGCGCTGGGTCGGCAGTCTTGAATCTCAAGTCCCTCTGTAGTTACAACCATACTGGCTGCTGGAAGATGCAACAAGTCCAGAAATACTCCACTGCTCTATTGAGAAAATGTCACTCAAAGAGTTTATGTTCTAAGAGGCAAACTAAACACATAACACACCTTGTAACTATTATCAACAGCAGGGACACCCAAACAGCAATAAGATACCAGAGGAAACGGTGGGAGGGAGAAGTGGGAGCAGAGGGAAGGAAGTAAGCCAAGCCTCCCCTGCGGCTCAGTGGGCGGGGTGGGAGTCACGGGCTGGGATGGCTACCAGGGAGCCAGACAGCAAACGGGTGGGGTGCGGTTCTCCCAATGCCCCAGACTCTTTCTAGCCACAGACTTACAGCCCCAGAACACAAAGCACAGCCTCCCTCTTTGTCTTTGTTTATGCTGACTAGCTCCTGCTACAGGCCCACCTCTTCCCCTCCCTCCCCCTTCCCCCCCTGAGATCCCCTCTGGGAAGGCTCTGCAGACACTGCCCTCTGGGAACACCCAATGCCTCCCAGGGTCCCACACTGAGCCCCACATATTCTCCGATCTAGCTCCCATGATTCTCCAAGCATTAAGTCTCCTGTCTGTCTTCCCCATACATCCACCAGAATGCAGGCTTCTCAAGGGCAAGGACAGAGGGGTGTCATTTTCACCGCCATGTCCCCAGTTGCCAGCACAGTTCCTGGTAGACAGCATGTGCTAATAGGAAGAAGGGGGCGGGGGAGGATGGGAAATGGTGGGGCAGCTGCAGTGGGTGAGGGTGGTTCGTCTCTAAGTGAGGGTGGTTCGTCTCTAAGTGTGTCAGCTTGGCGACGACAAGTCAGTTTGCTACCTGGAAACAGCCTCAGGACCTTTCCTGCTGGGAATAAGCTGACAGGACCCAGGAGAGAGGAAGTGTGTGGCTTCTGCCAAGTCACATGGTGGGTGGCAGAGATTCAGACTTGAGGCCTAGAGTCCAGGTGATTACTTGGAATTTGCCAACAGGATGCTTCTGCATCAGGCAGGGGGTGGACAGCACAGAGGGACAACATGTTGTGGCCACCTCCTGTGCTGAGAGAAGATTGTGAGCCTGCGGTCAAGGCAGGAGCATCACATCCCCTCCCTGTCTGCTGGAATGTCTCTGGATCAATTATCCATCCCTGCCCATCCTCGATTTTCTAGAGGGTCTTCTAGAGGAAATTGGAGCCCTACAGACCCATGTTACATCCCACCAATGGCCTAGAGAGGCCTCCTGAGCCCTGTTAGTTCCCCAGCCTTCTCTCCCCCTCCAGTGGCAGCCCACCATGCCATCTCCCTCACCATCCTCTGCTCTGTCCATGCAGCCTGCCCCTGCGGTTTTGGGTGAACATGATCAAAAACCCACAGTTCGTGTTCGACATCCACAAGAACAGCATCACGGATGCCTGCCTGTCTGTGGTGGCGCAGACCTTCATGGACTCCTGCTCCACGTCAGAGCACCGGCTGGGCAAGGACTCGCCCTCCAACAAGCTGCTCTATGCCAAGGACATCCCCAGCTACAAGAACTGGGTGGAGCGGTGAGTGCTGGGCCAGAGAGCACAGAATTAGTCCTCTTGCCCCAGGAAAGGTCCTCTCCCTGCCAAAAAAATGGGTTGGTGCTTCCAGACTGGTTATGCTCAAAGCCCGATTCTGCTGCTGCCCCCCCAAACCCTCACACCTCCAGTGTTGTCTGTTGAGACAAGAACAAGGACTCCTGGCCAGAGGTCACTGCGTGCTCTGCTTCCCCAGTGGCAGGCCCCAGATTTCAGAGGCTGAAATGCCTTCTAGGGTGCAAATGCCCTCTAGGGAAGGAGCAAAATAAATAAATAAAAACCTGTAATCGTAAGACTCCACGAAACCCAACAACATCTTGCCATGGAAAGGCTGGGGGCCTCCACCCACTGCGCTCTGTCAACAGTTCCCAGCATTCTGTGAGATGTCATTGTCCCTCTCTGAACAGCTTCTCCCTATCCCTCCCCTGAACACTCACGCAAGGAGCTCCGAATGCCCCGGTTGTTGTTCCAGCCATCCTGGAACATTGCTTGGATCACAATGTCTCTCAGTGCCCAAAGGGCCATCTGTAAGCGTCAGAGCTGGGCTTTTCCTGGGCAGGGCTAACTCATGGTAAGAAAAACTACTGGGCCACGTCAGTGTCATATGCCAAGTTCCTGAACTAAGAAACCATCTGAAATTTTATTTCTTTATTCATAACAGTAGCCCTATAATGTAAGAGGACAGGAATTATAACCTTTTATCCCTACGAGGGTGAAGACGTATACATACACAATGGCTGAGTAGTCAGCCCAACAGGATGTAAGTGGCCAGGATGAAACTAGATCCGAAGCCTCTTAGCTGATTCCCAAATCTTTTTCCTACCCTTTGTGAGGTACCCCTCTGTGCACTAAAGGAGGGTATAACCCCACACCAGGGTGCATGGCTTGCTGATTTATGAGCTAGCGGTCAGCCTCAGCTCACCCTCTTCTCCAAGTACCTTTGTGCAGTGAACAACCTACACAACTGTACATGGCAGTCCTGCGTTTCAACCGACACTCCCTTTCTTTTTTTTTTTCCAAGTAGATTAGGTAGATAGGAACCATAGTTGGGGGCTTAGGTTGAGTGCCTTTTTAAAGAGTAAAGAGACCGAAAATTGTTCTTGACTGACAGAAGGCAAAATGAACTGTATCATTTTGCCCACGGCAGAGAGACAGTCTCCATGTTTATAGCTAAAAATTGCCTTCCCTTATACAAAAGGACTATCTAAGAGGGAGTGGAGTCCTGGCCGCCTGAGTGAAGTAGTGTCGCTAGAAGGGTTTAATTTTATTTTCCCTCGTTCCCCTCCATTCTTTGATATCCTCTTCTCCCTTCCTACTGATGTATGTGGCGGACATGCCACCTTGGCTGTCAGGAAGAGAGCTGACTCTTTTGTCCTCGTGTCTGATTATGTCTAAGTCCCCGAGAGAGGCTCTCACCCTGCTATGTAGACAGTGGCTCATTCTCCTGACAATAGAGCTGCCAGGAGCAAGCCATCCTATGTGGACAGTCGCCTCTTCAGCAAAGAGAGAGGGGAAGGAGGCAGCAGCTGGGCTGAGGGTGATCCCTGCACGAACACCGTGTCACTGTGATGCCGCCCAGGCAGGGCGCGAGGAGGCAAGGGTGGGGCGGGCGGCTGGGGACCTTTCCGGAGCATCTGCATGGAGAACACTTCCCCAGGACAGCTGGTGAGTCAGAGGGGAGACGAATGCACGTGCTGGGCCAGGGGGCTCCTCTTGCTCCATGTCCAGTGCGACTTGTGCCATGCAGCTGCCACAGGTCCCAAGTAAACCTTGCCCATTGGGGACCTTGGTTATTTTAGGGGTGGTTTGGTGGTTTCCATTTCTTATCCCACTAGTTTCTTAGCAACCACTGGTACTATAAAGGAAGTTATCCTTCACTTGCTTGAGGTCCCAAACCCTTCTCCTCTCATTGTAGGGTAAGAGCACAATAGCAAGGGCAGGTGTGCCTCCTGCCTGAGTGAGAATTGGATCAAATCCCCTCCCTCTCCTGGAGGAGGTGGCCTCCAAGCTCAGCTGGCTGCCTGGAGGGGCAAGTGTGGCCTGGAAGGGCAGGGTCCACAGCAAGAGTGATCTCCCACCTTCCCCTTCCAAAGGCACAGGCAGCCTCTGGCTGAAAAGAACAATGGTGGAGCCCTATTCCCTTGCAGCCAGGGCCTGCCCGCTTCTGAAAGTGTAGCCTTGCAGTTGTGAGAGCATGCAGACAGCTGCCCAGGACCTTGACTATGGAGTCTGCCCTGCACACATTTGGGGAGGGCCTTCTGCACTATCACAGCTACGAAACAGAGCTTGCTCTGCTGGCCCTGCCTTCAGAATGGATGCAAAAGGAAAGCAACTAAATTTAGGAAGACTCACTGATGCTGTTGGTTGAGCATCGTGGATGATTCTGTTAGTGCCCATGCTAGCTGTGTCTCCTAGAAATGCTTCATCTATCCTTCCTTCCACCCATCCTCCCCCCTGTGCTCCCACCCATCCTCTCATCCATCTTTCCATCCATTCTCTTACTCTCCCATCTATTTTCCCACCTGTCTCCCACCTGCCCTCCTACCCATCATCTTTCCTCCCACCACCCTCTCAACCATCCTCCCGTCCCATTCCTGCCTCCAGGTACCTTGCACTGCTCATGGTTTGTGGCCCCACTATGGACCCCAGTCTTCACTTCCTCCAGTCAAGAATTTGAGGTTCTGCTTGTGGCCAAATCTAGAGAAAGAGAGAAGAGTCTCTCAGTTTCCCATTAATAGTTAATTGGTACCCTCATCTTACAGAGTGGAACTCAGCTGTTGTCACCATGAAGTAGTATGTCATGGTCAGTAACAGTCAATTTGCATATTTGGTAGTGATTTCCTCTGATTTTAACTCAGAATATTTCAAGGTCAGCCCTGCAGCAATTCTGGCCTCACTCACTCGCCACTGTTGGCTTCCAAGGGAGCCCCCCTCAATGGCCACGGGGGCTCTGGCTGGGGGTGGGACACACATTTCACCGCACACATTTTCTGCCTTGGCATGAAAAAGGTTAAGAATTTTAAATACTTAAATATGCCTTCTAAGGAAACTATACAGTCAAATATGTAAAACTGACAGCTCTCCCTGGGAGCAATACTAGAGGTGAGGTATAGATAGGTCATTAACATATTAATTAATCCATGGGTTAAACACTTATGGCATCCATCATGTGTGTATGGGGCACTTGGGACAAATTAGACTTGGTCCTCCTCCCAACCCCCTCTGCAGGTGCACATCAAGCCCCACACACTGTCATTATTGGGGCTCAGGGAGGGAGTCCCTGATTCTGCTGGACCTGGGAATACCAGCCAGAGATGCTCAGAGGAGAGATTTCTGTGCAGGGGCTTGAAAGGCGAGTGTTTGGGGCAACAGAGCATCAAATTAGAATATCTTGCTCTTCAGAATGTTAGGAGAGAAGCCACAGCTGTGTCCATTTCAAACATTGGCAACCTTCTTCTTAATCACTAGAGGGCTGTCCTCAAGGAGGAGATGAGAGCTCACCACCACACCCTGGGCCCAGGCTTTTGCTCACACACCCCTCCTATTGGAATCCCCAAACATAAGGCACCACAGACTGGCCATGGTGGAGGGCACAGCTCTCTGGAGTGTCAGGGCCCCAGAGGTACGGGCAACCTGCCTACCATGAGCAAACTCAGAAAGAGAGCAGAGCAGAGCCACTGGTGGGACCTCAGCAGGTGCCAGCCAGCGTGAGGGGTCTCCTGGCAGACTTTGGGAGCACTAGTCCCTTTGAAGATGGACTGTCCTGCAGGAAGAAATCCCCACAGAAGCAAGTTCAAGTACAGGACCCAGTCTGACCTTCCCCTTCCTCACCACTCAGCCAGCTGATGAGAACACTTATTTGAAGTTCATTAATGGGCCTAATTGCATTCTTCACAATCAATATGGCCTCTCTGCGGAGGAGCTCACAGCAGAAGCCAGAACAGTAAGAGTGAGAAAGAAGCAGTTGTACACGCAGCAGAGCGATCGCCATGCGGGGTCACTCTCAGGCTCAAGGGTGGTAGCTGGTGGGTGGGGTGGGCAGAGCCTGGAGGAAAGCGGCAAAGGTCAAGGCCATGTCAGCCAAGCCCTGCTGGTACCACCAAGAGGCTGGGACCACCAAGGGTCAGGAACAGAGTAGAATTACAGCACTGGGTGTCCATGGCCACTTAGCTCAGCTGAAGTTGAGGCCATGTAGCCATGGATAGGCACTGGTCCTCTCCAGAGTCCTCAAGGTGAAAGCAATAGGAGAATGACAGGAGCTGCTCCCTGCAGACCTGACCTCCCTGAGAGAGCAGCGATTCGTCCAGGGGGGGCATGTCACTGTTGCCTGAGGATGAGGTCAGAACCCCTGCCCTCCCCCATTCCACCCTCAGGCCTCCACACACCCCAATCTCTGTCTCTCTCACACACAGATGTACTTTCTTAATATTCTCTTTGGGGAGATGGATTGGGCTTTTGTACCCGCCATGAGACCAGCCATTGTGAAGGGACAGAGAACTGGGTCTGTTGCCAGACCAAGGAGTCTATAGGCCTGTCACCCAAGCCAATCAACAGAGAAGTGGATGAGAGATCAACAATTTCACTTTTATTTACAGAAAAGCCAGCAATTCTGGAGGGCAGCAGGGATGTCTCCCCAAAGAGCTGCTCTGCCCCCTCTTTGCCTTTGTTACATTTTATTCTCACAGTAAAAGTAAACATCAGCAATGTTATCACTTATCACAGTGCCCACATCAAACAGACTCCTCATAGGTTACAGGGTTACACAGTATCTTCCTATTTAAAGTGATTATATCTTCAAAGCCTTTTTATCCTAGACTAAATTTATAGTTGGGCAACACTTCACTGAGTGCACAGAGTGCCCTGGGTCCTTGACTGGTACCATGGAGTCCAGTTCCCCAACTCATCTATGACAGTAGCCTCGGAGGTGAATAAACCATCTCCAGATGTCAGCACGTGGGCTCATCCGGCCTCATTAGGGCCGGACCAGCAGCATCCTGCATGAAATGGACGTTCAGGTTAACAGCGGCTGGTAACAAGCGTTTCTTGTTCCCAGGGGTGCAGACTCTGTGGGGCACTAGCCTGGGCTCCTATGCACTGTGGGGACCATGAGGGCAGCAACAGGAGCCCTGGCAGTGATTGCAAAAAGCCTGCCAGAGCCACTGTGGAAGGTGCATGGGAAGAAGCAGGCACCACAGGGGTCTTTGCTTCTGATGACAGCTGAGTCCTCTCAGTGGGAACCTGGGCTTTTCATCCTGTTTGGAGGCACTGATTGTCTATAGGTGACAAAGGTAGCTTCAGACCCAGCCATGTTACCAGAGCTCCATGGCCAACTGCTGGCTGTGAGACCAAGAGTGAGTGAGATCATTTGTTCATATTTTCCTCCAATGCCATCTGTGAAGATAACCCTTTATAAACATATCTTCCTTGGTGGGCATGAGATCCCCCAGGGAATAAAGACACAAATCTCCTTGGGAGTGAGAAGGTTGAGAGCCCTACTGAAATCTCTGGTCTCTCACCATAAAATGGAATGTTGGCATTTATTGCATTCTATTGCATTCTAGAAATAGTGGCAATGAATAGAGTCTCTCGCTGCAACTTTTATACCTGGAATATCATGAAAGCACTCAGAGCCCTGTGTAAGGGGGTACCTGAGGATGCATTTTGGGGCACATCATAGGCCTTGAAGAGAACAGAGGCACCAAAATGAAACAGGACAAAGAAATGGGGCCCAAATGGCTCTGCAGATGAGAAGGGGAAAGGGAGAAGGTTGTGAAGGATGGAGTCCAGTGGGATGGTGGGTTGCGATAGCCTCATCTGAGCCCCCGCACTCTCTGAGAAAGGCTGTGTCATTTAGCCCTATCCTTGTGCCTGTCCTAGCAGTGTGTCATGGGCCAAGACCTCCTGCCTGGCCAAAATGCTACCAGTTCAACAGAGCAGCTGCTTGACGAGCCCCGCCCCTTTCCCCAAGAGTACCAGTTTCATCTCGCCCCCTCTACCTCCCTGTTTTCAGGACAGAATGACAGGTCTGCAATCTCAGCACGGTCATGGCCCAGAAGAGGGCAGCCAGCCCAGCGATGCTCTGGAGGCAAACTGAGCTGTCATATTGTCTCAGGCCCTCGAGGTGATGCTGGGCAGCACAGCAATGCCAAATCTCCCAGCCTCTTGCCCAAGCCCTGGGCACTGGTGGAGACCGGCAGAAGTTGGGGCCCTGGTCACTGTTAGGGAAGTGGCTAGGCAGACACATGGCTGGAACCAGGGAACAGTGTTTTGAAGGTTCTGGTCTAGCCCTGAGTTCCAAGAACACCCAGACATTGTCCCCAGCACTTGCACAGCCTGAAAGTCAAGGCTTCTTCACTGAGTGTCCCTGTCCTGGATATACCCCCCACTCGCCCTGATTCTGGGTCCTCTCAGGCTCGCCTTCTCCAGCATGGCAGCCACAGGGACTCAGGGCGAGCTGGGCTGGGCTGCCGCAAGAGTTTACCGTGACTGTTCTCTTCCGTGTGGTCTGTGAGCCTGTGAGAGCCTGGGAGAGGGTGAGGAGTGGCAGTCTTTGCAGCATTGAGGCCTTTAGTTTCCTCATTAGAAAACTGCACAGCTCCTCTCTGGCGGGGGAGTTGGGGTTTGGTGCATAAAATGTCAAATTATAGAAATTAAAAATGTAAATGCTGGCATCTAATTAACCAGTTGACAGCAGTGCACAGCTGCAAGTGACAGTGACGGATTGCCTTCTGCCAGTCTCTCTCCCCCAGCAGCCTCCGCCCTGTTCTATTTAACCCCTGGAGAGTGGAGGACATCAGGGAAGAGGCACTGCTTGGAAGAGGCTTCAGGCCTTGCTGGAGGAGATGTCCTGTGTCTGTGCACAGGAAGGAACCTTAGGGGGACATGGGACGGTCTGGATCACTCTGCACAGTCGCTGGGAGCAAAGCGCATGCACAGGGTGTGGCCCCTCTGACTCCTGGTCCCTCCCTGTCCATCCTCTGACAACGTCTCAGCCGCTCCCGACCCCTGCCCTCTGTGCCTCCCACATACAGAGGGCTCCTCCTGGGGCCCAGATGGGAGGGAGAAAGAGCACCACAGTCCCTGGGTGGCCAAGGCACAGGCAGCCACTAGTGGGACTACAAGTTGGGCCCGTGGCCCCGGACACGGGCTGGGAGTTTCCATGTCTCCTCTCTACTCCACGTGCGTGACTCCACCTTGTTCCTCCTCCCATCCCTCAACAGGTATTACTCAGACATCGGGAAGATGCCGGCCATCAGCGACCAGGACATGAACGCCTACCTGGCTGAGCAGTCCCGGATGCACATGAACGAGTTCAACACCATGAGCGCACTCTCGGAGATCTTCTCTTATGTGGGCAAGTACAGCGAAGAGGTGAGTGCCACCCTGCCCAGGTCCTGCCAGGGAGGAAAGGGGCAGAGATCAGAGACAGGCCAGGTGGCTGCATGTGCAAGGTCACCCACCCACAGACCCCCCACCCGCCCTACGCCAGGACTGTGCTGCCAAGGCAGGGATGCCAGGAACTCCCCAATCTCACTCATAAGTCCCTGTTCTCGGAAACACAAGTGTCTGTCTCTTTCATTTCTTTCTCACTTTATTCTTATTTTCTTCCTGCTAGTCCTTCTTTTTTATATTTTTTCCATGTCGCTCTCTAATCTAATTTTCTTTAAGCAAACACTCCCCATGCCTATGGGCAGGCCATCTGGTATGGAATGGCATGGGGTGGTGTGGTATGGTACAAAATAGGATAAAACAGAGTAGAAACAGAAACAGAATAGAATAGAGATGAAACGATGACACAGGATAGCACAGAGCAGAATGGAATAGATGTGTTTAAGATTCCTTCTCAGTTGTTGTGTTCCCTACTTGGAAACCCCACCTGGGGTCATTACCATTACACATACTGCCTTTTTTCTGGCCAGTACATGGAAATGAGAATGGTCTTAGCGATGGGAGCATTTGGGGCTGTGCTGGCTTAGACCAGTCGGTTTAGAATCCAGAGTCCCCACATGTGAGCAGCAGCAAAACTTTTTACTCTCAAGGGGGAGTAAGAAGAGCTGAGGCCAGTGCCCTGCACAATTGCTTCACAGCCTCGCCACTGAGGGTCTGGAGATCCAGGTTAAACAAGAAGCCCCCACAGGCTGATGCTATGACCCCCAAGTCAAGTGAAAGCCATTGGGGAAGGGACCCCTGATACCAGCCTGCACCCAGTACTGGTCCAGGGCAGGGTTTCCACCTGCCTGCTACAATGCAAGATAACAAGGGTGTGTGGATTGCAGCTGCCTCATCTGGGAAAGGACTGTCCCTTAGTGTACGAGTACAGTTGTCTACTCTTGGTGTTAAAAAGTCCGTGTCTTTATGAAATGATGGTGCCCATTAATGATGGATCTCAGGCAGCTCAGAAGTTGGCCAGCTCTCTCTTGGTCTCTTCAGTTGAAAATACATTAACTGCACCATGAAGTCCAAAGCCCTAAGAGCCTCCCTTGAGCCTTCAACCTCCTCTTAACCTCTTCACCCTCTTCTCCCTTAACACTGCCCTCTCTCTGGGGCAGCCATGGTGCTAAGGGTGCTCACAGAAGTTACCTGACTCTGTTCTTTCATGTAACACTAATGCTCCATTTTGTGGATGGGGAAACAGGGTTCAGTGGCCCCAGGCCACTCAGCAGGAAACTGGCAGAGTCTTTATTCAATCTCCTCTTGCCTGAGTCGAATTCCAGCACATTTTTCATCATGGGCTGTAACCGCTGGCTGTCATCGTCCTCCACCAAGCATCTGGTCTCAGAGAAAGCTCTCACAAATGTCACCTGTTAGGTGTTTATGACCAGTAAAGCTTATGGCCTTACTTTTCTAGGGATGTTTGTTTTTTTTAACAGGCAAAGTTAAATCAAATGGTTGTCTAAAATGTGGAATGTCAGGCCTTTAGGACAATGTTTTTCAATCTTTTTTATCTCACAGCACATTTGATCCTATAGTAAAACTTCTGCAGAACACTGAAATTATGTTGGTCAAAAAGAAAAAGAAGTATAAAAAAGAGTGTACTTACTGTGCTTTGAACTTCTTTCACGGCACGCCCAAGAGCCTTTCAGTGGTATACCATTTGAAAATCACTACTCTAGAAGCTGATGGGGAAGATTTTCCTTTTTTGGAAGGAGGGGTGGGATGTCTCGATATTCATGAAAGCACATTCCCAGTAGTCACCGAGCACCAGACCTTTACGTCAGATACGGAACTCTGTGCTGTTGAGCCTGCAAGTAGCAATAGCATTTTGGCACAGGAGTCTTCAACAAAGACACCACATGCTGGTGTGTGCAGCAGCCTGTGCTCACTTCCCTGTGTGCCCACACGCACCCCACGCCCAAGTGCCTTGCACGCCTCCCCCTCCATGCTGCCCAGGCCACTGCTTCGCCCATATGCGTGTGCCTGTGTCTTCCCAGCCAGCGACCGTATCCACACTGTCTGTGTGCTCCCGAAGAGCACAGACATACCCGCAGGCTAGTAACCTCCTCCTCTTGGCCCTTCAACAGATCCTTGGACCTCTGGACCATGATGACCAGTGTGGGAAGCAGAAACTTGCCTACAAACTAGAACAAGTCATAACCCTCATGAGCTTAGACAGCTGAGAACCGTCCTTCCAGGGCCGCCCTGGAGGGGGGACACACCAAGCCGTGCCTCAGTCTAGATTATCATCTTTACCAAGTGCAAGTTCCGACTGGCATCAGCAGCACCCCAAGCAGCGCTGTCTCTCTCTCTCTGCCTCTTTCTGTTTCTCCCTCCTGCCTGGATCCCTCCTCTTCCAGTTGTTCCGCCGACGTGACTGGACCAAGCCACTGGCTCCCAGTTCGTCCAGGGATGTCCAGGCCCACCGTGAGGGAGCTGACCACAGGGTGTCAGAGGGGCTCCGTCTCAGCTGTCCCTGACCCACCCATCATCAGCAGGCCCCAAATGTGACAGGGAGCCAGGGACAGAGTACATTTCTATGCTGCTACTTCACCTTCCATTTCAGGAACCCCTGCTTTGGTCCAAACCTTGGCCCAGGGAAGAGGCAGTGAGCTCAGTGTTATCTGCACGAGGAAGACGCCGCCTGACTCTCCCTCCCCACAGTTCCATCCCCAGGGAGTCAGTCAGTAGCCTGGGGGCTTTGCAGCTGGGAGAAGAGGTGCACCTGCTACAGAGGGTTATGTAAGGAGGTGGGAGGTGCCCCCGGGGATGCCCCTCGCCTGCTGGGTAGGCACCCGGATGCCTCCTGTCACCTTCCAAGTGTCCAGAGGGAGCTGCCTGACCAGACCCCAGGCAGGGGAAAGAATAGCATTTGTATTCCACCATGGAGATGTTACAAACCTTCTTATCTGGCTCCTAGTGCCATAAATGTAACAAGGAGAGGGAAAAAGAGAGTTACATCTACTCTGGAAGCAGAATTTGTTATTTTCGACTCACCCCAAATTCAAATCAGTCACAACCACAGTCTTAGTTCTAGTTCATTACCAGAGCCCTGAGGGCTGTCTAGAGAAAGCCTCTATCTCCACCCTCCTTTGTCACCCCCATCAAGGGTCAGCGTAAAGTGCAGGGTGCACCCCGGAGATTCTACCTCCAGCCGTCTCCATGGCTCCATCCCTATCATCCTTCCTGAGGACGCCTCAGAACGCTGGGCCGACAGCCCGGGCCCTGCCCCCCTGCAGGATCTGGTGCCCTTGCTATGCAGATGACTTCGTCACTGGACTGTCCAGACCTCCCCGGGAATGAGTTCATCACTGTCTCAGCTGTCTCTTCTGTCATCCTCCTTCCTCGTCCCTTTAGCTGTCATCACTGAAGGAAACAGTCAAGCACAGCCTCACGAGACAAACCGAAATGCAGCCAGCCTCAGTTGCCAGCTCTGCAGGTCTAGGGGGAACTGAAGAGTTGAGCTGAAGGATCTGGCTGGGAACAGGAGGGACAGCGAGCTGACCACAGGGTGTCAGAGGGGCTCCGTCTCAGCTGTTCCTGACCCACCCATCATCAGCAGTACAACTGGCCTTGGCCCTGGCGTCCATCTCTGCCTCTGTCCCTCCATCTACAGACGCACCAGTTTAGCCCTGCTGGCAAAAGAGTGCTCAGAAATGTATACTGGCTGAGCAGGGGCTATAATGAGGGACAGTCCCATGGAGGGTCATAGAAACCTATCACTCAGAGGGACCTTAGGTGCCATCCGGTCCTGTCTCCTGCCAGAAGCAGGAGCTGCATGTGGCAGCACTGTCCTGGAGCTGTGGCCATGTGGGAGATGAGGAGGACATCCTCTAAGGTGGGTTCCACACACATGAGCCCCGCTTCGTGAAGGAATTCCATGCATTTAGGGACACTCGTGCCTGTGGCTATGAATGTGTGTATGTGTGCACGCGTGCCCCAGGAGTCACTGGAGATTCTTCTTCACAAAGATTTCTTGTCCTGTGTAGGAGGATTTTGACGTGTTTCTTGTCCCCCTTGCTCATCAATTCATCCTGTAGCTTCAGGACATTTCAACACCTGCTTTCTATGCTGAGAGCTGGTGGGTGGAAGGAGAGGTCACCTATCCATAGGAAATCAGGGTGGTCACCTGCCAAGGCCTGGGCTGCGGCGACCCAGAGCAGGGCTTCATGGCGGGAAAGACACAAGCAACCTAATGAACGTGAAGAGAAGAATGGAAAAAAAATGCATTGGAAGAAGAATAAAAAATAATAACCAAAGGTTTTGGCAAATGTAGAACCTGTTGGAGAAGCATGGATTTTTCTACCCTTGATTATTTTCTTTTCTCCCAAGAAGTCTCGGGACCTGGCAAGCCAGAAAGGATGTGTGTGGGAGGCAGGCTGAGGAGGCACCTTGGCCACTCAGATATTTTTGCACATGTGAAGGGTCGGGGGAGGAGAAAGGCATGAACATATTTATCACAGATTTGCTGGATGGGAGCTGTGTGTGAGTGTGTGTACAAGTGTGTTTTGATTTATTTTTTAAGTTTTGCACAGTTAGAAAAAATGAATAAGCAGAAAAAAAAAGACTTTTATCATAGTTCTGCTGAAGCTTTTATTTTTTACCAGATGATTATTATGTTATTGTTACTTTGGCGGTACAGGACTTTTTTCCCTCCATGTTTTTGTTACACGAAAAACTTCAGACACCTCAGAAGAACATAAATGCCAAGAAGAAAGAGGAGACCAAGTAGACGAGTTTCCCAGCTTTCCTCAGTTCTCCCGGGGGAAGTGGTCTGGGGCAGGTGTGACTTCAGCTGGGGGGAGGATGGGTTGTTTTTGGTGCTTTGCTCACCGTCCCCACGGCCTTTTTGGGGACTGACAAATAGGAACAAGTCACCCGGAGCCACAGCCCAGCTTGCTCATAAACATTCTCTTTTTGCCGTTCGTTTTCCATTTTTTCTGTTTGGATTCTTGGTGCACATGTGATATGTTTAAAAGCAAAGACAGGCAACGTTGTCCAAAATCTGTCCTTTTCCCCAACCCCCACCTCTCTTGCAGACCCTTCCTCTCCTCACAGGGCAGAGACGCTGAGAGCTGCTGGGTGGCTTACAGGCTCCTAAAGAGAAGGGAATTGGGCAAACTTGGTCCCATGGATGGGAGGGCGAGGACACCTCCCTACAAGTCAAGGACATTTGCAGGGTTGCAGTCCTGTGGCAGGTGGAGTCTGCGTCTCACTCCTTGAGTGCTGGGCAGAGGGTGGGGGAGAAGAGGTGTGCTTCCTTGCCCTGCCCTTGCCTGCTTCCCCAAGTTCAGAATGGTACCGTATTCCCATGTAGTCTGGGTGGGGTATTGGGATATTGGAGACAGAAGGGCTGCAGGCTGGCAGTGGTGGGAATGAAGGAGTCTTCCGGGTCCTGGACCTAAGAGAATGCTTAGAGGAAGTGAGGAAGAGAGCTGCAGGCTGGTGGTTTCGTTTCCCCAGCCAAGATCTCGGCCAATTCTCCGCTCTTCCCCCTAAGGAGAGACCCTGGCATTTCTCAGTAACTGCGATTAGTGCCATTGAGTCAAGTTGGCCATGTGTCAGTTACTTCCTCAGGAAAACATTTTCTTGCCTTCTTCTCTCACTATAGTTTTAAATTTGAGGACAGAGGATAATCTGAGTGTCCCTCAGGCCAAGGTATGTTACAACCCCAATGTGACTTCCACACCCAGAGCCAGCCCCTAGAACCGCCTCCAGCAAGCTGGAGGGCCCGGCAGCGAGCTCGGGGATGCTCGCGTGGGACTATGTCCAAGAGAGTCGTTTTAAGTAAATTCCCAACTCGGAGACAGACTGTCCAGGACTGTTCCCAGGAGTTGCTGCCGGGTAAGCTCACCCCCCTGGCCCTGTCAGGCCCAGTTCTCGCTCCCAGCCCAGGTTAATGTTGCTGTGTTGTCCCAGCAATGTCCCCCATCGCATGTCTGCTTCCAGCTGCATTCCTTCCCCTGCAGTGACCATCTCCTACCCATGTAGGCTCCTCACCAAGGCCATTGTCCACCCAAGGGTAGGAGCTGCCCAGCCCTCTCTGTGGACAGGTCAGCCTCACGGTCCAGCCTGTCCCACCCCACCCAAACCTATCTCCCCTTGTTAAGCCTAGGCCCTATGGGGCCCCCAGCAGAAGAGCCACGAGCAATGACTTCCCAAGTGACCTCCCCTGCTGGAGGCAAGGCTCTGCTACTGTTTGCAGCCCTCTGAAGGATCTGTGCCTGCAACAGGCCCTGCCACCCCTCATGCTGACCGAAAGGGGAGCTCCCTGCATGAGCCCCCATTTCTGCCTCTGACTTCACAGGCCGCCGAGTGAAGGGCCTGTAATAATTAAAAAATTGTTCCCACCTCCCAGAAAGCCAAGAATGGAAGGAAAGATACACAGACACACAGATACGTCCTGAAGGCCAGAGGTCCTCCCCTGGCCTGGCTCTGGCGCTTCTAGGAGGAGCAGGCCCATGGGCAGTCCCAACCAGCTCTGAGGCTCTGTGGACAATTCTGTGAAGGAGTAACCTCCAGTCACACCCAGCCCCAGCTCACTGCTCTGTCCCCCACCCCACTGTCCATCTTGCTCCCCTCAGTCTTCTGTCAGCTCTCAAGACAGGGCCTCCTGACCCCTTAGCCCTTCCCTTAAAAAACAAACAAAAAAAACTGTCTGTGATCTGTGGGCTGCTTATTTGGAGTTTTGTAGTTGTTTATTTTTTGTTTGTATATTTTAAGAGTTTGAGAGCAAGAAGGTAGCCCAGGTATGGATGCAACATCCAGATTACTTGGGGAGGTACAAAACTCTTTACCGGTGACTTCCAAGGAGATGAGGAGAGCCTCAGGGACCAGGGGAAGGGGGCTAGGAAAGTCCCTGGCTGAGGACAAGCCATGTGAGGGGAAGAATCCTCCCTGGACCTTCCCTGCACTTTTGACGGATGGAGCCTTGATGCTCACTCTTCTCCTCCCACTTCCGCCACCTCGGCCCACGGGTGGCCTGGCCTGCATGTAGCAAACGAGAGCAAGCCTTATTTTACAACGTGAGAAACTGAGGCCCGCCCACAGGTGACAGTGAAGAGGCAGGAACCTGGAACACTCTTCAGGCCTCTCTGCTCATGGTGCTCTGAGGGTGGCAAGCCCTCGACCGGGAAACTAAATGATCATTCCTTCCATTTGGAAAGTAATCCACCACAGTAAACGCTTCAGACATTTAAGAGAGAGGTTGTTGGGTTTTGTTTTCTTTTTTAACTATGCAGTTTTTCACCCTCTTAAAATTATTTCTTTTATTAGGGGGAGTATCCAAGTTTAAAAAATATATAGGATTTTTTTAGTTATAAAGGTAATACGTACTCATTATTAGAGTCCCATTTAAATTCCTTTCTACCGGAAAACAAAGTATAGCTAAATGAAAGAAAACAAAATCCTTACTGAACAAAAATAACTTTCTGTTTGTATTGGCAGAGACAGCGAGGTGGTCCTGGTGGGCTGGGTGTCCTCGGCTGGGGGATCCTCACCTCCCCCCACCCCATGACCTCTGTCTAGTCTTGGCTTTCCCGGCTGCCCTGGGGATTCCCGAATCTACAGATTTCTCATCAGCTTTCCCCAGACTGCAAGGAGGCCCCGCTAGGAACTAGATGAGGCAGGTGGGGTGGGGACATGTGTTTTTCTCCCCCCCCAAGAATGCAAAAGCAAGTGGACAACGTCTATGCTGCTCATCTTCCACCACTTCCTTCATAAGGAATTAGAACTTCCTTTTGTTAATATCATCGATCTCAAGCACATTTTAGAAGGGCTCCCTTGTAAGAGTAGAATTCCAGAGGATACAGTTAAAGAGCGACCCAAAGGACACTCAAGAGCCGAGACCACTTGACCAGACAGGACTCATGAACGCTCACGTGTGCAGAGGTCTGCAGCCACCCAGGTACAGGACGGAGTCGGGACATACACACGTGCCATTTGTCCTCCTCCCCTCACCCTCCCCGACGTTCTCATCATGTCAGTTTGTTGGCTCGTTAAACCTTCTGTTCTTTAAGATGAAAAGCTAGTTTACCTCAAAGAATCTTGTTTCCTTTTGGAAACCAGTGACTATGTGTTTTAGAGTGGATGACCCTTCCCCTCCTACACTCCCTACCAGAGCCTGCTGTCCTTAAGACACGAGGCCTTCACTCGGTCCTGTGTTGGCTGCTCTAAGCGAGGCCTCCAGGCCCTGAGACAGGAGGGAAGGATTGGATGCAGCTGCCTTCTTCCCCGCTTTAGCATGTAGGGACCAGCCTGTCTCCTCCAGCAGGGTCCTGCCAAGTTACCATAGCAACCAGCAACTCCAGGGTACCACAACAGACAATGGCTCGGCAAGCTAAAGTTGGGGGGCTGGGAAAGCAGGGGTTCTGGCCTGGCCCAATGACCCAGAATTTAACCTCAAATGCTAAAGGGGACAAGGAGAAGCAGAAATGGATGGCAGGGTGGCTTAAGGAAGCATCAGGGGTCTCAGTCTCAGAGAATGGCCATTGAAGCAGGGAGGGCAGGTCATCTCTGCTCTAGTCACCCCCTTCCAACTCCATTCCACTTCTAGTTCAAAATAAAGCCCCCACCTTGAACACTGACCCTTTGTTAGAACCACACAAAACCCATCTCTAGACAACAGTGTTATGATGAGCCTCAAATACAGGTGGATGAGATCACTAAGAAGAGGGTCTTCTGGTTTTGATTTTTAAAGAAGAGTATCCTAGTAAGATTTAAAACAAAAGATTTAAAAAAGTTTTTAAAAAGGAAACCTATGCTATTTAAATTGGAGCCCAGTTGTAACTTGGTAAAGGCAAGCTTCTGTACCTTTGTTATAATTAATTGTATACCTGTGTATGTAAATATAAGGCATTCCTATTTTGCAGTTCAGAACAAAAAAAAACTTATTTGTAATATAGAATAAAGTTTATTAAAAAATAATAAAAAATCAGTTTGGGATTTGGGGTCTTTCTTTGTGGGACAGGCTGGATGTTGGGGGCAGTTACTAACCTTGAGTCAGTGATGGCCTGCACTGTGCCAAGATGTGGCACCTTCTCACCCGGCTACATAATGTCTAAACTCAACCTCTGGAGGCATGTCCCTTTACTTGCAAGGTAGCCATGGCAGGGTGGTACGGCTTCAAGCTAGGGAGGGTGAACAAACCACCAGCCAGTCTGCAGACAGCCCTCTGCCACAGAGCCTAGTCAGCCTCCAGCCCTTCTACACACAGACCTCCATGCACTTGCTGCTCACATAGAGGGGGCCCGGGCATGACAGGGATCACATCCCTGCTCCGGCCTTCCTGGCAATGACTGGATCGGCCTCCACCTTCCCTAGTATTTGGACAGACAGTGAAGATCTTGAGCCTCATTGTGTCCCTGGGGTAGAATGATGGGGAGGGGGGAAGAAAAGAATGAAAAGGATGGCAGTGGGGGAGGGCGGCGGGAAGGTGCCTGCTCCTACCTACCTCGCAGATGGGGAGGGTTAGGTGGGGACAGACCTCTGGGAGCCACTGAGAGAAGGTAGGGAGTGACTGCATGAGTGCCCACAGGGGTCCCAGTCCCAACCGTGCCCTCAGCACTGTTCACCCTCCAAAGGAGATCCTTTTGAAGTACCAGGGGCTGCAGAGCAGGGGACACCACTCTGCGGAGACAGCACAGGTAAGTAAGCCGTGATGGAGCACCTGGGGACAATTGTGGGAACCGACAGGGACACCCAAGAGGAGAAACCGGGCTTTGTGGCCTCAAGACCTAGCACGAGGGGATTGAAATCAACTGGAGTGGTGTAGATCAGACTCTTGAGGAAGGTGCAGTTGCAAACAGGGAGGGGACGCTCCTTCCTTCTCCTAAACAAAGATGCAGGCTGGTTGGGGACAGTGATGTCACCCTGAAGGCTCACATTGGGATTCCACACACAACCACGCTCGTGCCAGGTCCTCCTTTTACCTATGTGAGCACGTACCTTATCAGACCAGCCTCCGTGACCTTGAGCAGACCACTTCTCTGTGCACTTGTTTCCCTGCCCATAAAATGAAGGTAGGTCTCACTGCACTGCAAAGCCCAGGAGGCCGGCACAGGCCAATTTAGACAACTGAAGTGAGGAAGACCTGGCATGCTAGGAAGTGTCATACACGTGTGCAGGATTAGGAGTCAAGAAAGGGACACTGCGCAACCAGAGCAGACTGGTCCTGATCCTCAGCAACAAACTAGGCTCAGCACAGCATCCTGCACCAAGTGCTCAGTTAGTCCTGAATGGAGGGGTGAGGGACCGGAAGTAAAACCAGGTGAAAGCGATCATCCACGAAGTTGGTCACTGGGTCACCTCCCTGCTGTGACTGTTCTGCCCTCCATTACCTTCCGTATTAGGCCATGTACTCCAGCATGACTGTTTTATCTTTAGAAAACTAATTCCTTAAAATGCAGCTAGTAGCTATCTTTTTTAGATAAAGGGAGTAGGAGTTGTAGTCAAAACCTATCCCTGGGTCAGCAGAGCTGCCCGTAGCCTACCAGGGTACATGAAGGCAGGGAGGTTGCTTTCTGCCTACACCTTCCCTGAACCTGCCCTATTTTTGTCTTAAGAAAATTCCCGTCTTGAACACTGAGCCAGAGCTTGAACACTCAGCTCAGGGTTGCTGAGGCTGTAACTAGAGCTGAAAGCATATGAGTGAGGTTGGAGCCATGCACAGGGCTATCTGGTAGGCTGGACCGTGGTTTGACAGCATCTACTTCCCTTCCCTGAGTGAGCAGTGTAATGTCTCACCCTAATCAAGTTCAGCTCGACCAGCCAATTGCTTTGGGCCAACAAAAGGTGAGCACTAGTGATGTGGTCACCTGCAATGCTCCATCAGCCTGGACCCCAGAGTGAGGACAACAGAGCACAGCCCCCGATGACCCAGTAGGTATGTGGTATGAGTAATAAACAAATCTTTGCTGTTTAAATCCCTGAGAAGTGAGGTCTGTTTGTTACTGCAGCATAACTGAGACTCCTGACTGCCACAGGGTGCAAGAGCTTTAACCCACCACTAGGTAGTCCCTCAGTTGCCAACTGAGGTACGTATGTAATCTCCCTCTCACCTAAAGAGAATTATTCTTCTGTCTTAAGTCTTTTATTAAAAGGCATTGTTGATGATTAGCACTCCATGGGAATCATTCTGTGGAAGTTCCTAATTGTCCTGAGCTAGGTTTGGGACAGATATGGGAAGAAGAGGAAGACTTAGAAGACGAAGGCAAAGTGGAAAAAGGAAAGAAGGAGAAAATCTACTGAAAACAGGAAAGGAAGAAGTGGAGGGATGGGGGGGGAGGGAGACAGGGAGGGGTGGGAGGGTCAGGAGGACCCGGCTTCTCCTAGCTCTCAGCAATGCGTTCTGTCTGGCTCTCAGGGGCAGTGAAGCGTTTTCAATCCCAGGCACCAACACCCCACAGGGTCCTGAGAGACACTAGTCATCATCTAGGGGTGAATCCACCCAAGGTTGTTTTCAATAATAAGCTATGGTTTTCTATATAGTTTATTTTTGATCAGTGATTGATTTGCCAGGAAAGCAGAGAGCTCATCCTTGGTAAGAATACTACAGACCATGTTCTCCACACGGGTGCTCACTCAAGATGGTGGTTGCCCTTGGCAGCCATAAACATCAGCTTCTTGCGATGCTTGGAAAGATGCTGGCTGGTTCCAGTTCAGGCTTGGATCCTCTATTAAGTATAGACTATAAATGTCTTAACACAATAATTAAGTAAATGAGATGAGGTATATATTTACCAGTGTGATGTAAGCGTTCCTAATTCTATATGAGATCAGAACATTGTACCCCATAAATGCATTAATGTATACATGAAAAAAATAACAAATGAGCATAATTAAAGCCATTTTGGTACTTAAAAAAAAAAAGGCTTGGATCCTTCTTAAATACAGGCTAGGAAGAAGTCATATTCTTCCATAATCACACACCACATACACGCACACACACACATATGCAGAAGGGGACCCTTCTTACCCCAGTTCATTGTCAGAGTCCAGACCTAGTATCTCACCTTCCAAGTTCCCTGGTCATTCCCATTTCAGGCTCTCCAAACCCTAGCACAGCAGAGACAGGCCGAGGCAGAAAAGAAACCCAGGGACCTAGAGGAGCAGCTGGCAGAGACATGCGCTCCACCTCATTCTCTAGGAGCACAAACCCCATCATCAGAAACATCCCATATCCTCAACTAGAAGGACCTTGGCTGTGCCTGAACCGCCCAGCTCCACAGTGCCCTGTTCATTCCACTTTGTTCACCTTCTCTACAAATTCCCATGGGCAACAGCTGGAGACACCACTGACTCAGAGCTGTGTGGGCTAGAACTCCCATCCCAGGGTCAATCCCAGTCCCCCTGCTGTACTCTGAACACACTGCTGACATCCAGCAATGGTGTAGACCATCTCTAACTCTCATCTGTACAGATGAGAGTAAGGACACCTGCCTTCCTCAGAGTTGTTGTGAGGGTTGAGTGAGGTGAGGCTTATCAGCACATGGACCAGGTCCTAAGAGCTTGTGAGTTTCTGAGGATGGTAGCGTTTACTCTCACCTAACAGGCTCTCCCGAGAAAAACCTCGCATAGGATCTCTCTAGTCCTCACTTGTGGGACAGGGCCCAGCATAGAACATTGGCCACATGACGTTTTTAAATAGATGAATAATATAAAGTGGGTGCAAGAATGTCCCCACTCCTCAAATCCTAAATAGCAGTGTAGATAGAACATAGCTTCCCAAGAAAATACAGAAATGGATAAAATTCTAAGGGCCTGAGTTTCCCCCTAAAACAGAGCCTGAGACAAGGGCTTGTGAGAAACTGGTTTATTTCGGGAAGTGGTCCTAATGATCAGGAGTGGGGGTAGGGAAGTGAGGGGTAAGGGATTAGGGAAACCAACTGAAGTGGGTATTTTCGAGATGACCTGCACTGTGGGCAGCTGAGACTTGAGCCCCCATAGGGTGCACCTCCGAGCCTATCACAAGCTCCCAGTCCCACCTATTGCTCAAAGGTTGCCCAGTGGGCTGTTCATTCCCTCGCATGTCTAAGTTTGCAAGTATGTTGTTATGGTTGAGTGACTCCCCCTGGGACCCCATGGGTAGGGGCAGACGGTCCCTGAGCCAGGAGACAAGAGGGATGCAGTCAGGTGTATGTGCATGCCACCTGTTTGCCATGATAATGGAAATAGCTGGGGTAAAAAGGTGGCCTAAAGAGGCTATGAGTCTTTGGAATGCAAGGGAAGTCCATAGCTCAATATGCAATCCTTTAAAACCCACAATTAAGTCTGAAGCAGTAAGATTAAGGTCATTTCAAAATATATTTTCTTTGAAAGAGTCCCTAGTTTCCTTGTACCTCTTCATTTTTCCATTACTTCCTTCAGCAGCTACAGCCAGTGCCCTTTTTGCTCCTCTCCATTATTTATAATAAAATCAAGTTTTTATTTGACCTTGCCATGATGGCATAGTTGAAAGAAGGATGTCATAGGGACACTGAGTCGTGGATGTTGGTGAAGCTTGGACAACCCTTGTGGTTCTGTGGCTCACCAGAGACATGGGTGAGTTTTCAGGTGTTACTATTTAACCTTCCCCAGCACCAGCTGCTTTTCTTACCTGTGCCGCAATTAGTGCTTTATCCTGGGTGGCTGAAGCTTCTCATTGCTGGTAATGCACCGCCCACTATTTTAACAGAATCGGTGCTGAGATCTACATGATCATTTATCCCCTACTAGTTCCACCTTTTTATGTCCTATCTCTTTGACTCAGAAATAGACCAGGTCTTACATTTCTTTGATTCTGAACTCAATGCTGGATATACAGTAATTAGAAAAATGCCCATTTTATTTTTGCCAACTTTTCAGTCATATTAAAGGCATAGATTTCACTCACCCCCACACCCAATTTTGTTGCTATGAAGGTATCTTTGCCAAGGTACGAGGATGGAACAAAGTTTATTTAAATATTAGACATTTGCAGTGTAGGCCCCTATTCATAGTCTCACCCCGTGGAAGTCTGCAAATGTAAGGGCTGGGCTGACTCTGGGGGTTCAAGATCTCCACCTGTGAGGTTGGCTGATTATGTCCACAAACTCATGCTAGAAAAAGTGCTACATTCCTCATTGCTGAATATCAACAGATGGCCAAGGGGAATACTTTGAAGATGATGGTAGTGATATTCATTGATGAGATATGTGGTACTTTGTCTAGGATGAGTTCACTAACTTATTTGTCATGCCTCATATAACCTGGGGAAACATCACAGTTGCAGAGTGTTTTCTTGACTTAGACTCTCTTTCTCTGTCTTTTGGCAAGATGACACCTAGCCCACCTGGGAAGAAAGCTAACATTTCTAGTCTCCCAGGGTCATCAAAGGGAGTTCTTTTTATGTCCTCCAAGGGGTCACACAGAAGATCATGACTTACTTTATGGAGCAAAGTTTCCTGAGCTAGATGTGGCTAACAGCCTTGGGCCATCAGAAGTTGAACCTAAAGATGGCTTAGAGGTCTGCCCTCTGGTGTTTATCCCTATAGCCTCCTTATCACCTAGCTCCTAAATTTATAAATAAATAGGCCTATCAACCAGAAGCCATTTTTTTTCTCTATAGCACGGGGCCACAAGACCAGGTATCTGAAGAAGATTACGTAATGAAACCAAACTGACATTGAAGACAAGGTTTTCTAAATAATCGTAGTCTGTTGTAGTCTACCAACTTAAAAAAGTATGTCCCTTAGGACAACGGAGTGTGTATAAGATACTTGGAGAGGATAAAGAAGGGAATGCAAGTTTTGGGTAGGACTGTGACCCTATAACCTGTGACAAGGACATCACCTCTCAGGACACAATGGACTTCCTCAGACAGATGATTTCAAAAAGTGAGTTGATATATGTATCACTCGTGTACATTACTTCATCTGGTTCTTAAGATCCAGTCACATGCTATGGTCATCATTATCATGCCCATTTTATGGATGAGTATGCTGAGGCTCAAACTGATAATGACTTCAGTCCCACAAATGGCAAAGGACAGAGGTGAGCACTGGGCTGCAAGCTCAGGTTTCTCTGCTTCCAAAGCTTGTGCTCTTGACGACTGTACTACAACAAACACCACACAAGTCCCTTGCTCTCCCTTACTGAGGGATGGTCTGATTGTCCTTATAGCACTGGCAACACAAACCGAGGGTAGGCATTAGAAGGCCATTGCAAGCTAACATAGGGAGAGAAGACGGGAAAGTTAGGAAATTTAGCTAAAAAATTTAGACACTTCCATCCCTAGGGCTGGGATAGCAGCTAGATAAGCTTGCGGGGTGCACCATGGTTACAGAAGGGTCTGGGTTCCAATCCCCAATGCCACGCTTAGCTATATGCGTGTGACCTGTGACAAACAGATTTACATCTCCATACCCCACTCCTTGTACCTGTGAAATGGAAATAGTTGTTGTGAGGACTGAGTGTGACGATGTGAACAGTGCCTGACATGTGAGCGTACCTCATGAAAGGCAGCTACGTTTAACAGTGTTTCCCTGCAGCCTTTCTTTCGTTCTGCAGGTGACAGAGGCCAGAGCCAGAGCCGGAAGGAACGTGAGTGCATTGGTAGCCACCCTTTCCTCCTACCGTGGGCAAAGCTTCCTGGGCCAGGGAAGATGGGTGTCAGCTCCCTCAGAAGAGCTAGTGGCTGCCACTTCCTAAAGGGGCAAACTGGAGACATGGCCCTGACAAAGCAGCAGCAGGGGAAGTAGCAGGGGAAGCAGCAGGGAATGTTCCTGCTGCCCCAAACATCAGAGAGACATCCAGAGTGCCCTTGCCACAGGCTCTGCTGTGCCCTGGCTCTGGGCTCCATAGCTCAGCTGGCCTCTGCAGGCTCAGTTCCTTGAAACTCCTCTGACACTGCCCCCACAGATGCCCCAACTGCCACACCCACTCACAACAGCATCGCCCCCACCCTGCACGTTCCCAGGGAGCCCCAGGGGCCTGCTGGAGCCCCCACAATGCCAGCCCCTCATTGCGGGCACACAGGTTGGCCAGACTGGAGGGGAAAGCCGGCCCCGGTGAGTTATGAGGCTGTAATTCCATCAAGGGCTTCAGGAGACATCATAAACTCGTGTCCACGTCTCCCAGGTCCCCCAGCCCCTTTTCTCCTTGGAGTGATTTACGAGCCTATAACTCTGAGGCGGGCCTGCTTCTTATTGCCCATAATCCAAATATTTTCATAAAGCAGCGACGTTTTTTCTCCTGGCCCCCAGTTTCCTCCCTCAGAGCTAGGAAGCAGCCACAGCGCCGTCTAGTGGTGGAGTCGTAGGCTGGGCCCTGGGGTGTAGGTACCCGGCACACCCCTTTTGCTTGGTAATAGGAGGGTGATCTCTGCCCTGGATGGCAGGTGGAAACCTCAGCCATGCCCCAAAACAAGTGGACGTGAAGGGCTACTCTACGAGGTTCTGGGACATGAGAAGGACTTAAGAAGCTTTGATTGCTGTGGCTCTATGTCACTTAGTTGACAAGCATTTGGGGCCCCTGGCTGTGTGGCCCTCTCTGCCGACACCAAGCCGGGCTCCTTCTTGTAGAGATTTGTGCCCTTTACTTCCCTTCAAGTACTAAAGGGCACGGGTGACCGTGTTCACTCTCACCACACCCCCTCCTGGCCCTGGGCACCCCCCAGGGCCCATGGAATATTATAGTTTATATTTACACTTTCACGATCTCTTTCATCAGGGTGTAAGGTCCGCGAAGGCAGGGATGGTGCCTGGTTGGACTCTGTAGCACTATCTAGAACAGGTGTCCTCAAACTTTTTAAACAGGGGACCAATTCACTGTCCCTCAGACGGTTGGATGGCCTGACTATAGTTAAAAAAAAAAAAAACAGCTATAAAGAAATTCCTGTGGACACTGGACATATCTTATTTTGAAGTAAAAAACAAAATGAGAACAAATACAATTCACACCGAAGCATGTGGCCTGTGGGCCATAGTTTGAGGACCCCTGATCTAGACCCTAGCAAAAAGTATATTGAGTGATGAAGGAAAGAAGGAAAGACAAAATAAACTGCCACATGGGGCAGCTGGGTGGCCTACAGATCAACCCCAACAGATGCCGGAGAAACAGAGGCTTGCCAGGGGGTGTCCGAGCCTGGGCTGAGCACGAAGGCCGGGGGACTGGTACGGAAGCCTTCCTGCCATCTTTCCCTTAGCTCCGGCTTTGTTGTGGGTGGAGGCCCAGACTCACATGGCTGTGTGGAAGGAGAATGAAGGTGAAATTCTTGGAGCAGGCACTGGGACAAGGCCAGTGAGAGGAATTCCTGAATGGTGCTGAAGGCCCGTGGTGATGAGCCATCATGGGGCCGTGGTACCTCTGCCCCTGGGTTAGACATGACAACTAGAGCTTTAGCCATGCAGGGCAGGGGCCACCTTCTGCAGCCCAGACCCCATCTGGGGCCCAGCCTCCTCCCCACCTCTCTGACCCATGCCCATGCCTGACTTTTCCCTTTAAGATCTGCTCACATTCCCCACAGTAGTGACTGGTAACTATGGAAACTACAATTAGACTGTTTTGCTCAATGTCTCTAAAAATTGCCAAGCGCAGGCAGCGGCACCCCCTGACTAATCACAGACCTAGGCCAGGCTCTTCTGCATATTCTTTTAGGATGTACCCTGTGTGGGGCCCGAGACAAAGCTCCGGAAACTATTGGTGATGAAGGATATTTCTCTTCTTTAAAGTTTCCAATTCACTGCACTCCAATGTTATTGTAAAATACAATGAAAACAAATTAGAAATGAAATGTTTAAAAAAAGATATACAACATTGAAGCCCTGTTTTTATGGGGATAAATTTAACAGGTATAAGATCAATCATTTAAATAGCTATAAAAGCATCTCAAACATATACTCTCAATTTCTGGACTGTCTCATTATAGGTCAGTGTAAGTTTGAGGACAGGTTGCAGACCACAGACCACACTGAATAGCTCTGGCCTAAAGCATCACCCAGGGCCTCATACAACTCAGAACGTCTTTTACCAATCTTGCTATCCTTGTCCAGCTTGGACCTATACCCAAGATGCCTCAGGGTGGAGGGTGGGGTTTCTTTGGGGGACTCTGACAACCCACAGGAATGTCTGCACTTGAACTTGAGCAAATGTGTGTGAGCAAAGTAGCTGCAGAGCCTTTGCCATACCTGGTATTCCACCCCAAGGGTCAGGCCTAGAACAGGCTAGGGGTCACTCAGAGAGGACCTCACTGACTTTGCCCTGTGCTACAATTCACCAAATAAGCCAACCACTTTCTTCATGCCTTCTAATAGAAAATAGACTACGGCTTGCATGACCCAGATGAACATTTGTCATTTTTTTTTTATTTTTACATATACATGTGTTAATTAGGTTTCCACTTTTTGCCTTCACAGAATGTAAAAGGCTTAAAATTTAATAACAATAACAATGTTTAAGATAAGGACTAGAAACAAAAACCACATAAAGAATGAACAAAGATAAATACATTCAGAAAAGAAAACAGATGGTTACTGCATCAAAATATTAAGCAATATTAATAATAATAATGCCAAAAAAGTAACGTTCACA
>CAUYON010032736.1:0-37579 GCA_963573935.1 Arctocebus calabarensis
ATATAGTGATCAAGGAAATGCCATGAAGGATATCTGTAACAGTATGATCAAAATATTTCTGAATGTATATGAATCGTGCCCTGTGATTGCACCAATGTACATAATTATGATTCAATAAAATTATTAAAAAAAAATAAAAGAATCATCCAGAAAATTAATGAAACAAATTGTTGGTTCTTTGAAAATATAAATAAAATCAATAAACCATTGCCCAGATTAACCAGACATAGAAAAGTAAAATCTTTAATAACCTCAATCAGAAATGAAAAGAGGGAAATAACAACTGATACCACAAAGACATGAGATTATTTCTGAGTACTACCAAAAGCTTTATGCCCAGAAATTTGACAATGTGGAAGAAATGGACCATTACTTGGAATCACACCATCTTCCTAGGCTTAACCAAGAAGAAATAGATCTTTTGAACAGACCAATATTAAGCACTGAGTTTGCAGAAACAATAAAAAAGCTTCCAACAAACAAAAGCCCAGGACCAGATGGCTTCACATTAGAATTCTATCACAGCTTCAAAGATGAGCTTGTACCTATACTGTAGAACCTATTCCAAAACATTAATTAGGAAGGAATCTACCCCAACACATTTTATGAAGCAAACATCACCTTGATTCCAAAAGCAGGAATGGACCTAACTAAAAAGGAGAATTACAGACCAATTTCACTAATGAATATAAATACAAAAGTTCTCAACAAAATCTTAGGTATTAGATCATAGCTACCCACTAAAAAAATCATACATCATGATCAAGGAGGCTTAATCCAAGGGATACAAGGTAGGTTTAATATAAACAAATCCATAAATGTAATATACCATTTCAATAGAAGCAAAAACAAAGACCATATGATCCTCTCAATAGATGCAGAGAAAGCATTTGACAAAATTTAGCATCTTTTTCTAACAAGAACACTTAAGAAAATAGGAATAGGTGGCACATTCTTGTGATTGAAGCCATCTATGACAAAGTCATAGCTAACATCATATTGAATGGTATAAAACTGAAAGTTTTTCCACTTAGAACTGGATCCAGACAAGGATGTCCACTATCACCACTATTATTCAGCATAGTTCTGGAAGTTCTAGCCAATACAACTGGCAAGAGAGAGATATAAAAGGCATCCAAATGGGGGTAGAGTAGGTCTAATTCTCTTTCTTTCCTGATAATATGATCTTATACTTAGGAAAACCCAGAGACTCAACAACAAAACTCTTGGAAATCATCAGGAAATACAGGAATGTCTCAGGGTGTAAAATCAATGTGCATGAATCAGTAACCTTGTTCTTAATTTTAAAAAGTTTTGCAAGAAATTGCATTTTCAAGTTTATAAGAACTTCTAAACTAATGTGCTAGTGTTGTTTCAGGATGTTTGCTTCATCACTGTAAAACTAATCTAAGTGAGAAATTCCTAAAGAGTTACTTAAATAATGATGAAGTTCATTGAGTTCTAGGCAGTGATTTCTAGGTGCAAAAAATAATCATCTCACTATAAGGTCAGTGTCATTCAGATACAGATTACATCCTATTGTTGTATGTATTTGCCTTAGAGTTCTTTAGAGAGACGTAACTATTTCTGGAGTTCTGAAGTGGGTCTTATGCTTTGTGTGCATGTCAAATGCTGGACAAAAAAATTACGTAAGTATAGCCCTAACTTTTGATAGTATGCCAACAGATTATCTTAAAACATTCTTTTGGAGAATATGTTTGACAGGACACAACTACTTTCCCTTCTTCCTGGCCACACATCTCTTCCTAACATCATAAAAGAGAGTCTACCTCAGATCCTGTCCAAAGTTATTCATTCTTATTATTTTTTAATTTCACAGTTCCTGGAAATACCTTCAGTTAAAGGAAGAGATTTCCCAATCTTTCAGGTATTTCTATCTTAGATAATCCAAGATTATTTCTCTATCTCTAGCTCCTCAATAGAAACAAAGTTATAGCTAGATTGGAGTTCTAGTGTTCCATAGCTCTATTGAGTGAATATGGTTAACAATAATTTGCTGTTTATTTTTGAGAAAGTAGAAGAGAGAATTTTGGAAGTTCACAACACAAAGAAATGATAAACGTTTGAGGTGGTAATCTGTACCGATCACCTGATCTGATGATTATGCATTGTATACATGTATCAAATATCACTCTGTGCCCTATAAATATGTATAATTATTAGATATCAGCTAAAAATAAAACTTTTAAAAAGTCTCCCCCCAAAATTGTTAATTTAATTTCATCTGCAAGTAAAAGTCATATGAGATAATTGCAGCCTGTTCTGGGAATTAGGACCTGGAGATCATCTGGGATCCATTGTTAGCCTACCACACGACCTAAAATCCGATCACATGGCTTTGCATTATTGCATTATTGAGAGATAATTCTCCAGGATTCACTTACATTCCTGCTCACCTTGTGAAAAAAGCCAAGTGCCTTTATTGCCAACTCTGTTTTAAGGATGTTAATAAGGTAAATATCTTTGGAAGAAGGAGATTATGTTCTTCTCTGAAGCAAAGGACAGGTTTGCTTATAGTCTAAGAAGATGGAGATGGAAACTTATTCTGGAGCAATGAACAGGAATGCTTACGATTAGAACAAAAAATTGGTGTTCCCTAAGTTCTAGATTCCTCTTTGTATGTGACACCTTTGTGTTGGTCTCTGGAGGGTGAGTCTGAGGATCCCAAAAGAAAATTAATGACAGTTATTTTATCTTAGAGATAAACCATCTTTTGTCTCAGAAGTTTCTTGTCTCTTTTCAGCATTCATGAAGTGTAATAATCTAACTTATTAGCTTGCAAGCATAATAAAATCTCAGAGCTTTCACAGTTCTTGATAAGCTGATTCATCTGCAAAATATGTGATTTGGATAAAGTATTTGATCCTCGAGAGACTCAATTTGCAATCTATAAAATGGAGCTAACAATAATGCTGACCTCAGGGAGAATTTGAGTGGATTAAATGAGATGATGCACGTGAGGAGGGCACTCCTGACACACAGCAGTCACCAAAGCTTAGCTATTGTTGGTGGCATTAATTTTACAATCACAAAGCAAGGTGGTAGAGGCTAAAATTAAGAAGACACATAGAAGACAAAGTGTTTTGTCAAACTAGCATTTAGTTATAATTAAGGTCAATTGCTATATTCCTGGGCCCACATTTTATTTGAAGCTATATAAATCACAGCTGGAAAGAACTGTAGTAGTAAAAATCTTATGTTTGCATTGTTTCAATTGTGGTATGACTTGAAGTGGAAGAATTGGAACTTAGTTCATCAATGCCACAACAAATGAATGGCAAGTGTTATCACCCCTGTGTACCCATGTTATCCCTGCATATCTGTTGTCAAACAAATTACCTATGTGTTACACAAAACGGTGACCTCAAGCCCCTAGATTTATGGAGTCTCTTGAAACAGTAATGTTTCTGTTACAGCTACAGGCATTCGTAACTTTCAAATTCAGGCAAAATGCTCCATTTTTTAAATACTTTAATAGCATGAAATGATATGAAAGGTTATTTTAGCATTCCTTCTACTTGGAAATATGTATTTGAGTAAAATTAATTAATAAAGTTTGAAAACAAGGCCTATACATAGAATATGTGTAACAATACTTTGAATAGTAAATATTACTTTAATAAATTTTTCCTTTCTATTAATATTTATAATTCGTACAACAATGAAAAACGAATCTTGGAAGATATACTCCAGAAGATAAAAGTGTATTCAATCTTACAAAGAACATCTATCTTGTTCTCTTCAAGAAAGTAACAATTATACCTGATAAGAATGGCGAATTTAAATTCTCGGACCACTTAAACTAATTTTGCATGCTTTTACATTCCACCACAGTGCCCTACTTTATTTTCTTTATAACATTTATTATTACCTTGTTCATTGATGTGTTTACTTGTTTATTATCTGCTTCCTACTGTTTTGATATACATTAAAGATGAAGAAGCTCTGCTCTCTTCCCTGCATCATTCCCCACCTAGAACAGCACCTGGTCCAGACAAGGTATTCACTTTTTATTAACGGAAAAAATACTAAAACAAGTAATTAATTTTATTTTTTTATTATTATTATTTGGCCAGGGCTGGGTTTTTGAACCCACCACCTCTGGCATATGGGACCGGTGCCCTACTTCTTTGCGCCACAGGTGTCACCCCAAGTAATGAATTTTAAAGAAGAGAGCGTATGAATTTTAGAAAAAAATTGGCAAAAATTCAGGAAGGGTGAAAAGACATACATTGGGTAAGTATTTTGTTGTTCAGAAGTTTGTTTTTATTAAATCACTAATATGTTTCATTTTATATATATTTTCAGTAAATATTGAACTCATGCAACTACCAAAAATGGCATTTACTTATCTGCTTCTTTGTCCTGCAAGATTCCACAAACAAAGCTGATATAATATGCAACATTTGGGGGATTTTGAATAAACTTTTAGAAGAAAAAAATCAAAAAATAAATGGAGACAGATTGTTTATGGAAATGCTAGTTTTTCCCCCCTTTATGGATAGTATTTGAGCTTACACCAAGATGCCCAAGATATTTATGTTTTATTTACAAATAGCAAAATCTTTATAGGATTGTGCTTTAAACTATACAAATTTATCCCAAGACTCGGAATTTCTACCAAGCTTACAAAGTCATTTGTCAAACTAAGCATTTCCTTTTCATCTTCAGATTGGATGGTACAGAATCTAGCTAAATAAAAGAATGTACATAAAACTTAATTTTTCTAATTCTAAGAAGCATAAATTGTCACTTGCTAAATGTAAGTTTCTGTTTTGACACATTAATCTTGTCTTGTAATCTATATTAGTATTCTCCTTAAAGGAAAGAAAAAAAAATAAAAAGTCAACAAAAAATATTAAAATGCTCTGTGTAGCACTGTATGGATTCCCAGGCAGTCACATGGCTATTAGATTGGTTCTCTGCTGCGGTAGAGCACAGTGGACCTCTAATGTTCTTTGTGAGATACTGTTCTCAAAGTTAGGCATATTAGGTGGAACGTTCAGTCACAGCAAAGGAACTGACACTTTTTGAAAGGAAACTTAATATATTACATATTGTCCCTCTTGAAAGTGTCTGGGTCAAAAAGAACAACCCAAATGTATCACTTAGCGAGAACGTGCAAGTCTGTTGTCCTTCTAAACTGCTGAATCCCTATCATCTGCTGTCAAATTATAGAGAAAGGCAGGCAGACAGGCTCTGTCACATCTAATTTAATGTGAAAATCTTAACTTTAATTAGATACTTCTTAGGAATTTTAAATCATGGTGGGTTTTTAGTGCCTTAATTAGTAAACAATAAAATAGATAAAAGTGAGGATTTTTTTTTATTTTAGTATTTCATTTATAACTCATGGAGATTAAGATATTTTTATCACTAAAGATTTCATCTAAAGTTGAGCTGTGTTGAATGAATAATTTTCTCATGCTCCCCTCTTTTCCTCTAGAAGAGTGGAGAGATGGCCATTCATTACCATGTAAGTTGTAAATAATTTAGTCCATTTATCTGCTTTTATCTTCTCTTCTTATCTCTGATTCATTCTGCATCCCACCACCAGATTGATCTTTCTAAAACATCACTTCATTCACATAAATCTTTAGCTCAAAAGCATTTCTTGCCTTTTCTTCAGGGTTCTGTCCATAATCCTTTACCTTCCATTCAAGTTCTTTCATTTACTACCTTTCACCTTCCACATCCCTTCTGTCACTATTACCTGCCCTAAACCCTCCAGGAGTGATCCATTTAGTTTTCTCACATCCTTTTTCTGGAAAGGGGGCCTCCTTTTTTTTTTCTCATGGAATATCTGGCATGAGGAGTTCTTTGAGTGTACCCTCAGAAAGATATCCCCCCTTCTTGTATATTCCCATTACATGGTATTCTCCATTAATTATGTATTTCTTTAACACAGCTTTGGCCTTAATGATTAAATTCTAAAATGCTTTTAATTTGTATGTGCTTCTATTATCTCCAAAAATAGATCATGAACTCCTTGAAGGAAGAAGTCATTTTCTAAAATTCCTTTTATCACTTATCTCTGAAGCACAGTGTTTTTTACATAACAAGCACAACATCGACATCCCTTAAATCTTCTATTTCTAGAAGATTCAAGAAGTAAGGAAACGTTATAAATGAAAACACCAAGGTCCTGAATCATTGGTTAACATGCCTTAAGATCACTGGCAACCAAGGATCTAATTTACTCAATTGTTAAATATATTTTCAACCTATGCCAAAGTTATATTCCTTTGTTATTTGATTGGTTGTTCCTAAATCAAATAATTTATGAAATGCAATGTTTTAATAAAGAATATACATGTAAATTTGCATGCATATAACTTCATATATGTATTCATAAATAAACATAGGGATAAATAATTTTTAGTTGGAGATGCATACATTTCAAGCACAATTCTAGAAACTCAATTTCAATAATTTTTAAAGTAAAAAACAAAATGCAAGAATTATATGACAGTAATTACATTGATCATTAAATGTATATTGAGTGACATGATCAATAATTCTAATGGTAACAAAATATTACAAGTTTCCAACATCCTGTTAAAACTTACGTTCTACCTTAAAGCTCTGGAAATATGTCATTGAATTGACAATTTGTCGGAATATAGACAATAGCTAAATTTGATACCTATAATATTTAAATGTAGTGGATAATTACAAGTTTAATTTTATAATGAAGGCTTTAATTCATTGGTATGTGAAAAACATGGAGAAATAATGTTAGTAAAGAAATAAATTTAACAAATATTTTTAAACAAACAAGAACTTGGATTCTGGTTAAACTTAGCCTGACACACACCAGATTTATCCTTTTAAAGTTCTTTATTTCTGGGCAGTTTGGTGTTACTGTCACACAGTGTCACTTACCGTCTTTCAAAATGGTTTCGCGTTCTGTGCCGTCTATCTTCTGCCGGCCAATTAGGAAACTGGTAGTGTCAGCAAAGTAGATATAATTGGTTTCTGCGTGAAAATCTAAAGCACGAGGGTTTACCAGATTTTCTATGGGGATCATGTATTCATCTGCTATCTTGGTATTCAAGTCCATTCCTCTAACAATTCCTGGGCGTCCTTTCCCATAAAAGAGGAACAACTCATTTTTCGGTCCTGCAGAAGAAAGATTACAAACATAAACAACTGACGCTGTCTAATCTTCTTTACACTGCATAATGCCGCTTTTTAATTAACTGGCACAATTAGCGTTTTTTAAATTCAGTACTAAAAATTGAACTCTCAAAAGTGCCAAATGTATCTTGGTGCAAGAAGGCTAGCTAATTGTATTACTTTAATTAAAATAGAAATTATTCTGTGAATGAGTTATATTTAGTTAATTATTCTTTTGTCTGTAACTGTAACTGTCTGTATAGCAAAAACATGATGGATCTATCATTGGGAAAATTGTAACTTGTAAAATGGGCATTTATTAAAACATCTGGCACATTTAATTTTATAATTTATCGCAATCTAACACTGTAGATACTAAGGGTAGCATTCATTATACTTAACAATGCTAAAAATGTTAGAACATTGACGACTTACCACCCTAGAGTTTATATTTATAAGCTATCAGGTAAAAAAAAATCATACAGTATCACTAACTTACATATGAATATGTAGTAGTTGCCTAAACATGTGACTTATTCTTTAAGAAATGAAATCAAATGCCAGTTATAGCATCACTTATTTTTCCAAATCTTAATTTGAATGTTAGTAGCTGATTCTGCCTGCCAGTAACTCTGATGCACAGTACACGCCTTATCAAAAACAAAACAAAACAAAAACCTAAAACAGAAAAACTATCTCCTTAGTTTAAAATGTCAGAATCAACATAATTTTTTATACAGAGTGAATTAACTCTTTTTCACTTCTATATGAAAATATATATAAGTCTGCAATTACTAGAGCCTCTTATGTTTTTTTTCCTGTATAATTTTAAAAGACATAATTACTTTGTCTGAAAGGAAGAAAAGCTTTATTAATAAAGTTCAATTAACTTCAGTTAATTAACTGAAGAAACCAAAGATTCAACTGTGCTTGGATAACAATACAATAATTGAGATTCTTAGTAAAGTAAAATAAATATATTATAGAAAATTTAGAAAAAAATAAAAGAAAAATTAGCAATTATGAACTTATGCTTGAAACAAACTATATTAACATTTTATGTATTTTTTTAGAATAAATGTTATTGAAAACTGAATATATATAAAAGGATATTTATAACGTATAAAAAGTAAAAATAAATCAGATCTGTCCTAGATCTTAAGAATATTTCTAGGATGGTGGAAGATATGCATGAGCCCCAAACCCACCACTTTCATCTCACAAACATCCAATATCCTGATTGTTGTATTTTTTGTGTATTTTTAAAAAGAATTTTAGCACTTAAAATACACTTTATTGTATTTCCAAATAGTATATTGTTCAATTTTACATGTTTGAGCTACATGTAATTAACTCTGAGAATTAATTGCATTCTTATTATATTCTTTTTATTCCTATTATTATACTTCATTTATTTTCATTACTATACATCAATGCTGTATTGTATTACTTTGTCTGATCATTCTAAATTTAACTTATCTAGCTATTTTTCTAATTGATATTTATCCATATCAAAGATGCACTCAATTTTATATTTTGTTATTGTTTAGTTTTAGTATCAAGATTATTTTTTATGTTGATCCATTATTTTGAGCATTTTTTTCCTGTTTGATATATGATAATTTACTAAGGGATTTTCTAATAGTTTTATGTTTTCATCATTATAATAATACTGAGAAGGCATTTTTTTTTCCACAAACCCTTTCACACATTTTCTTTGATCAAATTACAGGTAAAATTATATGAATGAACATTCTTCTCCTTGCTCTCATGGCCTCTTAATGTCTACCTGATTTCAAAGGTACTTTCTTGTAAAAATAACATTTTTGCATTACATTAAAAAGTAGTACTGCTTCACTTGAAAATTGTTATTTCCTGATATTTTCTATCAACATTAGATACATATATACATTTGCTTTTTTCAAAAACTGACATTTTAAAACATGCATGGGCGTTTTTTAAATTTAATGACCTTTTGTCAAGTAATTAAGAAATCTTAAAATTATTGTTTTTAATGGCAGCATATCCTCTACTAGAGAAGTAATATAATGAGGTCAGCTACATACCTATTTTTGAATATTTATGTTGTTTTTGAGTTTTTTGTTATTACAAATACATTTACAATTATTAATGATTTCCTCAGTCAACCTAGGCCAGATGCTCATGCCTGTAATCCTAGCAATCTGGGGGGCTGAGGTGGGTGGATAGCTTGAGCTCAGGTGTTAGAGAACTCCCTGAGCAAGAGTGAGACCCTGCCTCGACTAAAAATAGAAAAAGTGGTTGTTCGTGGTGGTGCACACACCTGTAGTCCCAGCTACTGGGGAGGCAGAGGCAAGGGGATTGCTCAAGCCCATGAGTTTGAGGTTGCTGTATGCTATGATACCAAGCTAACAAAGTTAGACTCAGTCTCAAAAAAAAAAAAAAATAGGATAACTTGTGAAACAATATTATCAGTTATGTGGCCATTATATGTAGTATCAAATGTTTTCCAACAGTGATATAAAAGTCTAATTTATTTGCAATGCATAAAAATGCTGGTTTTACCATACCCATTCGTGCTAACATTTGTTTTTATTTTTAATGGATCCATTAAAGTGGTAAAACTGCTACTTCATTGATTTAATGGATGTGAGTTTATGCATGTATGTATATATGTTTTCAATAAGAATCCTATTTCCCTCATTGTCCTTAGTCATTTTGTAGCATTCTTCTATACCTACTTTAAAGTTTTTTAAAGTTCTTCTAACCCTGTGAAATGCATCACACCCTGTCTCTCCAAAAAATTAAAAAATTATCCAGGCATGGTGGCATACACCTGTTGTCCTAGATACTCAGGAGACTGATCCAGGAGGATTGCTTGAGCCTGGGAGTTGGAGGTTGCAGTGAGCTATGATCACACTGTACTCCAGCCTTGGAGGCAGAGAGACACTGAATCAAAAGCAAATGAATGAAAAAAAAAAGAAGAAGAAGAATTTTCTTTTAGTGTCTACTTGTACTACAGACAATTGAAAAGTATAAACTATATTTCACACATACTCAGACAGCCAAGGTTTCTGTTCCTCATTTAAGTACCCCAAACCAGATACGCTAGCTCAAGTTTGGAACACAGAAGTGCAGCAAGGGTCCTCCTTTTGCAGCTTCTGCTGGAATGTATCTAACGGAAAGACTGAATTTTTCCACATCAATCTTCTATCACATTTATCAATATCAAGAAATAAGGAACAGGTGGTCTCTCTCTTTTTCTTTTTTTTTGCCATTCAAGACTATCAGATGTAGCATAATTCAGGACCTAATAGTTGTGGTGCAGCCTTCTAATCCCTGAATCTCAGCTAAAATTATGTGTTTTTGAAGTTAACATTTTGATTTATGGCTTCTTGATGCCCTAGCTTTTGATTGTGGCAGATGTTCTAGTTTTTAGGCAGGCTAGTCTGATTGTGGTTTGGGCAAAGGTTTCAAAAACTCAGTCTAGAAGCTATTATTCCAAGCATTTCAATGATTTTGTAAGCGTCTATTTGCATTAAATCTCTTTCTGCATAAAATAACTAAAATTATTTCTGAATACTATGAATGCACCCAAGTAACACAATATATTAGGAATTACATTAAATCATATGTGATCTGATCTTCTCTTTTTCCCCAAACACGTGTACATGTGTATGCACACATGCTTTGTGCATGTGTGATTTATGCTTTTGCAGGACATACCATCACTTCTCGAGTGACACGTAGACCAGTTTTAAAACCACACACTCATACACATACACCAAAAACTTCTATCTTTTGGCTTCAAACTCAAAACCCTGAATTATCCAAAAGTCCACTGCAACATGAGTTCTGCATGTAACTTAATATTTTAGCATTTCTGCAATTTCCTGAAGTCTACATTCAATATTATATTTTCAAGGAAACGTCTTCTGACCATTCAATATAAAATTGAAAACTCCTCCCATCCTTGACACTCTTCATACAAAGCACAATTATATTATTCTGGTATATTTAAAAATAAAACAAAGATATGTCTAACAGACTAGAACACTGATAAAACTGTTAAAAATTTGATGTCTGCATAGTTAGCATAGCTTTGGTTACCTAAAAAATCAAGTTGTGAAGTTAATTTCACTTCATAATCTTTCAGGATAAAGTGAAGCATTAAAATATGTGAATTTCTGTTGGACCAGATAACACACCCAGGACTAGGTGCAGTGTCTCGGTTCAGATTAGAGAAAATCTGGTCCACTAATGATTCTAGCTCATTAGCCCAAAAACATTCTTTGGGGGTTTAAGGACAACCTCTTCCTAAAAATCTCTCCTAAAGTATATTTCTCTAAGATCAATACATTTAGTGACTCTATAGACTTATTAGTTTTTCATTCGCATTATTGAATAAGAAAATTAAATACTGATTTTGAGAAAAATGGCCAGTATACATTTGCATACAAATTTCACCTGATTAGATCTCGTGGTATTACTGATATTGATACTGCTAATTAATACTAAAAATGCCTTTCTGAAGTAGCTGCTGGCTACCAAAGTTGAATGTTTGATTCGACAACATACTTTTGCATGATCTGCCATCGCTTCCCAAGTTGAAGCCAGTCCTGCAGCGACAGGTCCGTGCTTTGTAGCTGCTGCTGAGAAGACAGATGTGTGAGCATCCCCCTGGCATTCCATATGCATCCACTTCACAGGCGTGGCTTCTGACTACAACAAATAAAAAAGCAGCATGTGTGAAATTCTCCAAAGTCAAGATAATTATGTGCGTCACTATGTCAAAACTCTTACAGCGTAAAAACAGGGAATCTTGACAAAATTTTGCATACTCAACTATTTAGTACCATTTGATTATGGTATGAAGTTAAATCCCATAGGGATAGGGACTTACAAAAATCCTCCTAAAGTTTCATTTAAAAAAATTCTGAGAATTAAAACATGTTTATATTCACTTAAACTCTTCACATATAAGCTAAATAAAAATACCATGATTTGGGGGTACATATTTCTTGTACTCTCGTTAATGCCAATTTTTTAAATACTAAAATATACATTAAAATTATCCCAGGTCAGGAAGGTACACAGAGAAAGGATTTCCTTTGCCTTGCCTAGAAGAAATGGATTTATTATCTATAATTTGCTGAGAAGGGCTGAGGCAAATTATTTTTAAAAATTTTAAGTCTATTGTCATTTTGAGAACCTACCACAAAATAAAACATGTGTGGGGATATGTGATTGTAACTACCAAAAGGTGGAGGCTTAGTCTACAGTAAAAAGTGAGGACTAGAAGGACATTTTGTGAATGCAAGAGTTAGAAAGGAAAAAGGAAAAAAAAAGTAGCAAATGAGAAGATGATATAAAGAAAGATGGGTCAGGAGAAAAGGAACAGTAAGTATGAGGTCAGTAAGATTTTATGTAATATTGTAATTATATTTCTTTTAAATCACCTCTTATTTGAAATTATGATGAATATCATGGCAATTTTCTTATAATAATAAAATTGCTATACTTTTAAAAATTATGCCTTATTCTTTTTTTATTCCTCATTCTATAAATGAAAAGATGGGTAAAATACAGTTTTAACTATTTTTTACCTGCCCTGAATGTTCCTTTCATTTTTCACCCTTGATATCTCCTTTCATCTAATCAGCAACTCTCCACTTTTTCACCTTTATCATCACCTTTGCTCTTGCCATTGGATTGTGCCCATCAACATGCATAAGTGCCATTATTTTTACATCTTAAGAAAACATTCTTCTTTTACTCAAATTCCCATGGCAATCCTTCAAATAGGTCCCCATTTCTCTGCCTCACCTAACATCCACACTTCTCAAAGTTATCTATGATCATTTTCTACAATTCTTTCGCTTCCTGTCTCTACTCAGATATTTATTCATTTCACCCTGAAACTGCCCTGTCAGGCCCTAAAGAGCTTCATGATTTTAAACCCAATGGTCAATTGGATTTAACAAGCTTCTATTCGGTATCCTCTTATGGTCACTCCTGTTCTTCTTGACTTACTGTTGGTATGTCCCAATGTCCATTATATGGAATTCTTGTCATCTGCACTTCTACGCCCTTCCTTGGTGCTCGCATCCCTCATCAAGGCTTTAAATATCATCTATATGTCCATGACTCCCAAACTGATACATAAGGACTTCCTCCTCAAATTCTAGATTTGTATATTCAAATACCTCTTTGATTTTCCACTTGAATTTATGATAAACATCTGAAGTACACTATGCAAATAAAACTTGTTATCTTTGCCCCATATCTGATCAATAGTTTTCCCAATCTCAAAAACAACTCAGTTGTTCCAGTTGCTCTAGCCAAACCACTGTTTCCTTTGACTCTCTTTTTATTTATATTCCATATCAAATCTATGAGGAATCCTCTTATCTCTACCTTTGTATAGACCCTGAATTTAATAGATTCTTCACCACTTTTACTGCTACAATCTTGTTCTAATCCAACATCCTTTCTACCTTTCCACTCTCCACTCTTCACAGCCTATTGTCAACATAGCCATTGATTCTATAATAATGTCAGTCAGATCATGAAACATTTTCTGTTTAATGCTTCCCATGGATTAAAATCTCATTAAAAATATAAGCAAAAGTTTTTCCAATTGTCTACAGGTCCCTACTTGTCATAGTCCTCCTTCATTTCTCCAACCTCATTTCCTATGTTTGTTGCTTTTGTTCATTCTGCCCTAGACATACAGTTCTCCTTTCTCCTTCTTGAACGATCTAAGCATGTTGTTCCCTCATGGCCTTTGTGCATGCTTATCCCTCTAGCTGCGTACATACCCCCATGCCTCTCTCCTGCAATTCCTTGAAGTCTTCATTCAATACTATATTGTCACTGGGTTGTCTTATGACGCTTCTATATAAAATTGCAAACTTCTCCTGTTCTTGATGCTCCTTATACTTCTTACAATCTTTATTTTCTCCATAACACTTATTACCTACTAATATAACACATAATTTACTAAGTTATTTTTCCACTAGGATGTAAATATCACAAAGGCAAGAATATTTCATCTGTTTTATTAACTGCTACATTCTGCATAGACTAGTTCATGAATAATTGATGAATGAATAAATGCTAATATTGAACTCTAAAAATGTTACCCAGACAGTTCAACATTTGAATTTGCTGTAAACATTTTAGTGATAATACTCTGCTTCCATTGGATGTATGTTAGTATTTAGATAATTCTAAATTAGTTTGAATTTGTAGCATAATATAAAAAGATGATATAAATTTTGAGGTTTTTTATACTACATTGTTCCATATGACTGAACCTATATTGTATTGATGAACAGCATCACTTACTTCCTATAAGAAAGAACTAATGTGTGTTTTAGAAAAACACTAAGAAACATGTCATTAAAAATAATGAACAGGTGTTAAAGAACAATCGGGTTGTTAATTCAAGAGTCCAATGGCTACAATAACTGATGGATATCTCAAGGCAGTGATCTGATTTTAAATTTGTCCTCAAAATGACCCCAAAACACCAAACTTCAACTTCTGGGTTTCCACACATCATAATCGCAAGTTTCTTCCTGAATCTAAATTTAGCTATCATTTCAATTCTATGGTTGTAGAATGATTCACGAGGAACTGAACAATTTGTCACTTAGACTTGTGAGGGGAGCTCTGTTCCATTTAACAAGTAGGCTTGCACTCTTTTGCTGTCAAAACAGAGAATTTATGATTCACTCATTTTAACACTATACAAAAGTACAAGAACTACATCCCCATTCAATCTACCATCATGAAGATTGTACAGAAGTCTAACAACTTACCTGTTGGCTGGGTTCTTTTTTGATAAATTCGAATTCCTCGAGCATTTTCCATTTTAATTAATGAATGAACATCAGTGCCATTAAATCGGTTTATCCGTATGATATTGAAGTTATCAGAATTGGTTGCATACAAATAGTCTTCAAACACAGTTATACTATAAAGATGTCTGTTCTATAAAGAGGGTCAAAAAATAACTATGATTTTCAATTACACAGCTTTCAATTTGGAAGAAAAACTGATTACTATTTACTAGAGTGGAAAATGGCAATAGTAAGAGAGTCACAAGAATGTTGTCATTTACTTTCTGTCAAAGAATTCAACATTTCACTAATTTAAATTTTTCTTCTGTAGAAGAAAACATTATGCATAGTGGGTAAAGCAGTTCCAAATGTGTGGGGAGAAATTTATTCATGTTTCATTAAGAAAACATCTTTAGTACTTATTATTCAAAGGCAAGTGAGAACCAGACTTTCATTCATATTTAATAATATGCATATGGTACTCTTATATATAATTTGAGATATTTTTATGGACTACTTGTCCATGTAGTCATAGATGTGAGGAAGCTGCAAAAGTATAGCACTGCCTGTGGAAAAAAAGATAATGAGAAAGTACCTCTGAAATTTGTTTTATACATTAAAGTCCATTTTTTTTTTTTATTACGAGTTAGGTTTAGACTAAAACTTGCTCTAGTGTGGAAATTAATATATAAAGAAATCACATATTTGCAATCATTGTGAATAAAATGCCAACATTTTACTCTGATATTGTATGATTTCCAAAGCCAACTTTAATGGAAAGTGGAGCTGTTTGCTCTGAGAATGATGATGTTTACTGCTCTCAATACACTTAAATTAACAATCTAACTCTTTTCCTTGGCAAAGGTCTTGGAGATTGTGGAGAGAAATGGAGATCTTACAGTCAGGGAAAGATTCCAGCTGAGCAGAAGGAGGAATGAGTACACTGCGTTTCTGATAAAAAAGGCACATGCTAGGCACAGTGCCTTTGGTCCTCTGTCACTTGATTTAAAATGGTTCTGGCCCAGGTTATGGTAGAGCTGTCAATTAATTTGCTGTAGAGGTTTTGATGAAAATCCTTTTGTTACTACTCTTTGAAATTATATTCTGTACTTTATGTGTTAGTACATAACTACTTTATGTTTGCATGTGTGTGTAGTTAAGAGAACTAGATAAAATATATGGTAAAAATTCTAACAGAACAAAATCACAAAATTTTCAATTTATACGGAAAATCTTTCCAGTTCTATAGTTTAAGCAAAGCATGTCATTTGCTATCTTCCTGACATGTATGAGTCATTATGTCTACTTCTAGTCCTCTTTGTATGAGATGTGACTAAAAGAAATGTGGCTTTTGCATTTTTTCTTTTTTTTTTTAAGTTTTTGGCCATGGCCGGGTTTGAACCAGCCATCTCTGATATTTGGGGCTGGCGCTCTACTCTTTTGAGCCATAAGCGCCACCCTTGCATGTTGTTTTTGAGTGATATTTCATTTCTTCATGTCTAGGCTGAAAATAATAGATAGAAATTAATATAATTATTCCATGTTGTAGCCTGTATAGAAAATAGTCTGTTTCTACATACATGTTATTTCAAAGCAAGTGGGTGTGGGCGTGTGCCCTATATGTATTCACGAACATTATTTTCCACATAGATGACATCATATTCCATTGGTGCAATTTTAACTTTGGTAATACTTTTCTGCTGCACAGCTTACAAGGAGGCTGAGTGAGCTCTTGTCTTGCCACTAATCTCACGCATGTTTTGCTCAATGTTTGGGGCCTTCCACTCGGAAGTTTGTGGTTACAACGCAGGAACATTGTTGTGTTTATAAATTCCAATTCATATTCCAGGAGAAAAACCAAGGAATTCATCAGGGCAAAAAACACACTTACTCAGTAAAGAAAAAATTTTCACTCATACCCCCTTACCTTCATTCAAAAAGGTCTGTTTCTCATAAAATAAGCACCTCTGCTAAATTACCCACAACAAATGTGGGAAGAGTTTGCAGTGGTAATTAAACCATTCTGCTTATAGCCCAAATACTCCAAAACTGTATATATTTTAATTATTTACTGGCAGATTTAGCATATGTTTAGGGAAACTACAAAATACAGGCCACAGAAATGAAAACAAAAAAGGATAACTTAAAACTTTAGTCAGTTATTATAAAACTTTTAAAGTAGTCATGGGGAAATCATTTGAATTCCTTATCTTTGTTATAGGTTTAATTTTTTAAACTTCAAAAAAAAGTCCATCAGCATCCTCTTGGTGATCAGGACCTCTAAAAATAACAACTAAAGCCTACCAAATAAATCAAGTTTTATAGGACATTTGAAAGTGAGAGAGAAATGACTGGCTCCAACTTTAAACACAGGACAGAAGACCTTTTAATTTTTTATAATCTACTCAGATTAGTGCATTTGTTTATCTGTGAAAGAGAAAGGATTTTATTTCAAAAGCTGATTGGAAAGGAAAAGTAACTTTAAGAGATAATTACAGAATATACCTGTTTCGCATTGCAAAAGAAACCGAAGAGATCTATACACATTTCAGATCCACAGACTAAGAATCCTACTTGAAATTAGTTCAATCAGTGATATACAAATGAATTTTAAAATTTGTACTAGTGAACAAAGCCTGTTTCTACTTAACATCTCGGTTAGGTACGTTTGATATGCTTAGTGAAATGCTGTTCGGAAAAACCTTGTAATTCAGCAAGGTGTAATAAAAACTAACACAAGAGGGAAAAATTTTGACCTTGTTGACTTTCACTGAATTTTCATCGTTGGAAGTACTTGAACAAGTCAGAAGGCAAAATTTAGTGGAACCCATTAAAATAATAAAGATACTTTTGTGAGCAAGTGTTTGCTTTTGTTAGCAAAATATATCCAGTGCCACATGAGACACATGGTAATTCAGTTCCTTATGAATGAACTACTTGTGTTAGCTTTTAGTAAGTAGGTCATACATCTGTCCTATTTTATTACTTTTCTGTCTTGCTAGCATAGCATTTTTGCCTTTGTTGCTGTTTTTGTTTATTTGTTTGTTCTGTTTTTAATGGAAAGGAGAAGGAGCAAGAAACTATTTGTTTTTAATAGAAAGGAGAAGGAACAAGAAAACATATTTTCGTATGGCATGAAACTATCATTTCACTGTAAAAAAAAAACAAAAACACTTTCCAATTAGGAAATATATTGACCCATTGCAGCTTGACTTCATAAGGAATTTTCAACATTGCAAATTTTGGTTGTCTTCATAGTATTATACCATTGATTTTAGGACCTTAGCTGCATTTCTAACAGAATTGTACTTACTTGTCTGCCTTGAAGGATAGTATGTCTGTTTTGTCCTTGGTAGTCCACTACTCCCACATAGGCCAAGTAAATATCTACCCAGTAAACCAATTTGTTGACTAGGTCTAGTGCCAGTGCAGCTGGCTGCTCTGTCTTTGAATCAATTATCCTTGTTCTGTTCATCCCATCCATGTCACATCTCTCCACTTTGGCGACATTCCCGTAGTCAGTAAAGAAAAGTTTTCTGTTGAAAGAAAGCTGAATGTTAAACTGAAGGGAGAAGGGAAGCATATTTGATGGAGCCATCTGTAAAAAACAAAACTTTTCTTTCTAATTTATTTCAGTGATTACATCTGTTAGCTTCCCATAACCATTTTCATGTAATATCACTCATAAACAGAGAAATCTGCTAATGAATATTGCAGGGCATAAGGGAGCAGGTTAACCAACAACTGTAAAATGTCCCCAAAATGAATGATTATGGGGGGTTTATTTTTGTATTAGGAGATATGTTTCTTTAAGCCTCACAGAACCAATGCACATCCACCACATTTGATGTAAGCTGAATTCAGAAGCAAGGCCAGTCAGCAGGCCAGGGCATGTGAGCTATCAGACTTTATTTTCAACCTGCTTTTCGAATTGTCTGGTGATGTTTGTCTCCTATAAAAGCTATTATGTAGAGCTCAGTGATGCTATGAGTAGTAGAGAACAGCAAACCTGGAATGGAATAAAGCAGAAGGAAAAGCAAATGTGCTACTTATAGCAATGAAAGTAAAACAAAAATAATCCTACACTCAAGCCTATCCCAAATTCTCCCAGATATTTCCAAGTCACAAAATTTCATAAAGGACATGCAGGTCATTTCTCTTTATGTTCTCACAGTATTTATTTGGAGAAAAAAGACTGAAAAAGAATATTGACCTCAGCATGCATCACTAATGGTGTCTGTCAAAAGTTTAAATGCACCTCAAACACTTCAGTTCTTAATATTTGATTAGTATTCACTATGTTTAGTAAACACAAATCAATTTCAATTAACCTGACAATATTTAGCAAGATTGCCAACTCATGAGACTAAATTGCATTTGTAAATAGAAGACCATCTTACCTTGTCTCAGATACAATCTCGAGGATAACCTGATTTACAATGACTATGCAATATTAAGATTACCTACAGTATAAAATATTTGATTATACAAACTTGGTGGAATAGTTTTTAGTTTTTCTTTTCTACATTCTTTCATTATCTAACAGTATGGGGTAACTTTCAAGCTAAAAAATATTTAAACTTTAATTTCAATTTAGCTCTTTCTGCTATGGGAGGTTTGGGAAAATTTGTAAACAGTAATACATACTGTTATAAATAGTGCAAGCCGGGTTTTATTGTGGATACGTATTTCCCCAAATGTTCTTGATAGGTCAATTTATCACAGGAACTTAAAAATGATTTTTTAGGTGCTATGCATATGAAGAGCTTTCTATTCTAGTAAAGAATAAGTAAAAGGGCATGAAGCATTATGTATTATTGTCATGCTAAACACTCAAATCTGTCCTGGACTCTCCCTGTTCCTGCTTCCATCCTGCATTTCTGCTTTCTTCACTTGTAAATTAGTTTGCTCACTGGTAACCCAGTTAAGTTTCTGTAAGAGGTACACAGTTTTTCTCCACTGTAGAACAATGCTGCATTATTCTTGTTAAGTAAAAATATCTTTCTAATATTATACTATGATGCCTCTTCTTTATATTTTCCTTTTCCTGATGGTTCGTAACACGTAGGTGAAAACAAGCTTGTGTGAAAGAAGTTTGAATTTGGAAATGGATAATTGGAGGTTCTGGCACACTATGTACCAATCACGTGATACATACAGACTGTGTACCCTACAGGAAGCCATATGCAGCAGGCATTTTGCAACAATCTACATGGTTCTTAGGAGGAAAGATGAGTCTGAAGATAGATACGTCTGAAGTCATCTTGAGATGACTCATCTGGATGTGATCTTCCTCCACTGAAAAGAGGAGTGACAAACAAGAGCCTTGAAGACATGCTATTTTACAGAAATAGTATCAAGGAGATCAGAATATTAATATTTGATTAGTATTTACTATAGGTACACTGTTCACATTATGTATACACTATTAGTATTCACTGCAGGTAACACACACATTCATGAAGGTCTTAAGAGAGAAAAGTTGCAGTATAAAGAATTAGAGTGACGTGTTCGGTCAATCACTTCACAGATTAAAATATAAGGATACAGATTAAGGAAATGTCACTGAATTTGATATTGATTAAAGTGATAGTAATTTTTGATACTTCTGTTTGAGAAGTTTAGTTATGGAGGAAGATTTAACCAGGTGATGCATAAGGAGGTCAGAACATGCAAATTATTATTCCAAAAAGTTTCTCACTGATTTTGACCTACTGTTGCAGGAGTGAGTCAGTTGATTCTCATATGTGTACTAGTATAATAAAAGTGGTTGACAAAACTCATTAAATTTCTGCCAACTATAAAAAAGAAAGGTAAATATATGACTCATTAAAATGTTGTTGTTTTAATACATGTTAAAGTTAAAAGAACAAAAACAACGAAAGCTGGGCAATGTTGAGTACAGGAAGTGGTACCTAGCTAGAGGAAAGAGTAAAGAAATTGCCATTGCACTCCAAGGGCACAGCAGAGTGACTGGTTCCCAGAGGAGACTTGAAAGTTCTTTACATCAAAATGAACATCTCCAGATTTCAGAATCTTTACTAAGAGAATCAGTTTGCTTTAATTAAAATGCAAAAGGTGGAAAATTCTCAAGGATAACGGCACCGTGGCCATAAAGTTGTAAGCATTAAGCATTAAGTCACATGATTACATAGACACTTATTTGCTTGTTCTTAGTAGTATTTAATTTTGGTTACAATTTTGTTTTATAGGAAAAAAACCCTTCATTTCCAGGGTATTCTCTAATGGAAACATAGTTGTATTATAATTAGTGAAAATAACATAGGGTTTTTAATTATCTAAACTCCAAATAAATGTCATTTGTGATACAAGTGTTGCTAGGTTGAAAGTCACTCTGTTCTCTTCATAATAGATTTGTCCAAATCTTAGAAGTAAATAGTGCTTGTGAACCCCCAGTATCCTACTAATCCCTACAATTTCCCAGTGAAATACAAGTAGCAAACTATTTCTAGTTCACAGATGAAACAGGTTCAAAGTTACAGTTAGCCATAGGTGAATGTCATGCCTTTTTTTTTTTTTAACTCATTACTTGGAAAGAATTTCATGTTAACAGAAGAATTTTAAGAGTAGTAGTATTAGGGTGGTGCCTGTGGCTCAAGGAGTAGGGTGCCAGCCCCATATACCAGAGGTGGCAGGTCCAAACCCAGCCCCAGCCAAAAAAAAAAAAAAATTCAAGAGTAGGTAGTAGTAGAATGAAGATCTCTTCCCTTCACCTGTTTGAACAAGTTGTTCAAATTTTACCCATTGTCTCTTTTATGTACGCATTGAAATGATCCTTTACTGTTAAATACTTCAGCCTCCATTTACTAAGGACCAGTGCATTCTTTTGCACAACCATGGCACATTTATCATAATCAATACTTTTAACAATAAATACAAATATACAGTAAATTATTCAAATTTTGCCTATTGACCAATAATATTCTTTATAGAAAAAAATTCTGATGCAGAAACCAATTCAACATCATGCATTGTATTTGTCTTTGCTCTTGAGACTCCTTTAATCTTGAACAGTGCTTCAGTCTCTCTTTATTGTTCATGATGTTAACATTTCTAAATGGTAGATATGAATTGATTTAAAGAATATTCTAATTTGAGGGTTGCCTAATTTTTCTCATATTTATATTGTTCATGCCTTTGAACTGAAATGTAATGGTTTTTCAATGGTTTTCACTTTATTATTACTACTGCTAGGGTTTTGGAAACATTGAGGAAATGTATGATTACCCCCAAAAATGTTTCACAAAAGGGATTTATGGATAGTGGTTTGGGATCCCATTTATTGTCATTTAATATTTTCTGAATATTTAGCTCCCTTAAATTCCAGGTTTGTCACCATATTTTCCAGTATCTCCTCCCAGCAGAAGCCAAAGTGTCCTGTGCTTCCTCTGGCACAGCAGGGCATCTTCCTGCCACAGTGGACAGTGCAGAGCCTTCGGAATTTGCCCTATGCCCTATTCCCTCATGATTGCAATATTGATGTTTGTTTCTCTTTATGCTCTTACCTTATCAATTATTTTTTACCATGCAGGAAAATGGGGCAATTAAGTTGAGATTGCTATTCTCTTGTCCTTGGCTTATTTTTTGAATGTCATCCTATTTAGTTTCCAGTATCACATAATTAAAATAAAATAATATTCCCACAAATTGTCTCTTAACAGTTAAACAATTAATGTTTAACTGTTATCTAATAAAGGAAAATAATGTTTCTTTTCATATTTTCAATTATTCATCAAGTTCATTACTACATTTTTTTCTAGCAAGTAGAGCTTTATCATTTGAGGGTCCTTATCTGCTCAGATATGGGACACTGATTTTATCTGACATCTTTGTCAATTATATGACTATCCCTGTTTTACTATAGATACACGAATTTTATACAGTTGGGAGTAGTAAGAGACTTTGAGTACTGTTGGTAAACTTGCCTCACATAAATCAAAAGTCACACACGGAGCATTGGTAGACAGTGATAGAGCCCTGGGCTTACAGAGTTATGGCTCCAATCATCTCTACACTTTAAAGCAATGTGATTTGTTATCATGCTAACGTTTTAAAACCTGTATTTTTATTCCTTTTTTTTTTTTTTTTTGAGTTTTGGCTGGGGCTGGGCTTGAACCAGCGACCCCCAGTATATTGGGCTGGCACCATACTTTTTGAGCCACAGGTGCCACCCTAAAACCTGTATTTTTTAACTGATAAAAATAAGAATTACTTTGCTAGTGATATCCACTTTAAGTGATACTTTTATGCTTTAATTCAAAAGGTCATAAAGGAATTTAAATGCATCAGAGTTCTGCCCATGGCCTTCAACTATATGGTCAGTCTTAGGTTTGTGTCACCATCTTCAGCTTTTACATTTTATAACTTGATGTTGGGATTTAGAAATTTTCAAAAAGTTCTCAAAGTGAAATGACTTACTATTCATTTTAACTTCTTTAAGATGAGGTCACTTAAGTTTTACAAAATGATGTAACATATCAAGGTATTATATACAACAAGATTCAAAGGAGGACTGGCTGAGAAGGGTGTGAGACATAAAACTTTATATTGTTCCAATATATATTGCCAGATTTAAAAAATCTTTGCTCTGATTAGTGCCTACCAAACTCTCAATGTTTATCAATCATGTGTTAATGTAGATAACTACATCTCTTTCCATTTCAGGGAAATGATATGTATTTTCTTTAGAAAGGATTACATTAATAACTTCTTTTTTAATTATTGCTTTTATAACACGTTAGTGTTATCCAAACAGCTCCAATAGTAATACTTTGTTTTTTTCTTCCACTGCACATACCAAAATTGAACAAGAAAATAATTTTGCACATCATATAGAGTACTTAGAATATATTCAGAATTAAAGTAAGAATTTTAAATATTTACCATTTCAATTCTAAAATGGAATTGCAAATCTTAAAGAGTAATGAGTCTTTGGAATAAGAGGTTTAAATTCAAATTCTACTAGGTCCTGCTGCTTCAAGCCATGGATGATAAACAATTAAATTATATTCTCTGTCTAGTGAAGACTGTTGAAGACAGTTATTTATTGATTCTACTTGTTTGGAGCTTTCATTTTTGTTGTCTAAAAAAATCTCTCTTGCATTTGATTTTCAGTTTATACATAAACACACAGAAATTAAAATTGACAAATGGACTCTCAGTATTAGCTTGGTACTTTATGTTCTAAAAACATTCCTACTAATGATTCCTCCAAAAGTGTACCGAGAGAAAGAACTTAGTGTAAGAAGAAACCTGGCTAATTTCTAAGTACACAAACGTTGGTATGATCTGGTCCTGCTTACCTTTCCAACTTTAGCTACTGATATATTCCCCCACCTCTGACACCTTGGCCATCTAGTGGGATCCACCTATATTTCTATTCCTTAAGCAATCTGAGCATCCTCTCCCTCTCTGCACTTTATATGGCCCTTTCCTCAGCCTAAAAATTAATGTCGCTATGCTATTCCAATGTTGGCTTTAGTTTTCTATGTAAATTTCTATTCCTATGAAAGATCATTCCTGCTTTTCCAAGTATTCCATGGTATTCTATATCTTTTTAAAATCACTTTTTATTTTACTAGGATAAAACTGATACATGATACATAATGACACATTTTAAATTTATTTATTAAGTAGTCTGTGATCTCCAAGAACATAGAGTATATCTACTTTATTCAACATTATGTACATAGACCCGAGTCATGAATCTGCTCATATTAAGGTGTCTCTCTCTCTCTTTCTCTCCCCTCCCCCACATATATATAGTGTGCGTGTTTGCGTGTGTGTATTATACTTTGTCCTCCTCCTTTTGATAAGCGGTAGAGTGACTTCCTCATACTATTTCCTTATACCAGTTAATAAGATCTAAGACTTAGAGATGAAATTAGGTTAAAGAGGCAAAAAATATGAATAAGGCCATTTTATTTTTGTTTTTGTTTTTGTTTTTTCTGAGACAGAGCCTCAAGCTGTCACCCTGGATAGAGTGCCATGGCATCACAGCTCACAGCAACCTCCAATTCCTGGGGTCAAGCGAGTCTCTTGCCTCTGCCTCCCAACTAGCTGGAACTACAGGTGCCCACCACAATGCCTGGCTATTTTTTGGTTGCAGCGGTCATTGTTGTTTGGCGGACCCAGGCTGGATTCGAACCCGCCAGCTCAGGTGTATGTGTCTGGCTCTTTAGCCCATTGAGCCACAGGCGCCAAGCCTGAATAAGGCTATTTTAATATAGGAAACTAAGTTTCCCCCATCCAGCATAGCTCGCTGGAATTACACTTTAGATCTAAATCATTTGCTAATAATAAATTATTGCTGTGTTCATTTTGTTTGTATTGTTGTTTTTAATAGAGCTCCTTTTTGTACAAACTTTAAGAAGCAGTGATTAGTTCAAGGTTAGTTTGCAGTTGAGTATTCCTATGTCTGGTTAACTTTTATTTTTAATGGTATTTCCTTAAAATTCATTTTACCTCTAGATACCAGATTATAGCAGAACTCAGATGTAGTAGACTAATTCTAGAACCTAGCAAAAGTTTTACTTACTGCCAGGTGTAGGGGCCATGCCTGAAATTCTAGCACTCAAGGGGACCGAGGTGGGTGTATCATTTGAGCTCAGAAGGTGAATGCCAGCCTGAGAAACAATACTAAAAGAAAAAAAAATTGGGACACGGAGGCAGAAGGACTGTGAGCCTAGGAGTTTGAGGTTTAAGTGAGTTATGATGATGCCATTGCACTTTACCCAGGGAGACAGAGTGAGACTCTATCTCAAAAAATAACAAATAAATAAATAAAGTTTTGCTTAGTTGTTTACTTTAAAGTAGAAAATTAATATAATCAACCTGAATTTTAAGAATAATACTGTCTCCTGTGAGGAGGATGGACTATTGGGCCGATAAACAGGAAGCTACCAGCTTGGTAGTTATGCATTAATTTAGGAAGTAAAAATGAAAAATAATAGGAGAGAAATTTAATACATATTTTGGAGACTATAATAATTGAGTAGAGACAGGATAAATAACAAGTAGTACTCTAGAATAATATTAATTTTTATTAAATATATTTCTTTTATTGTGTCTTTAGGTTTGGGTCGAGGACTCTACCTGTCTCATAAGCCCTAAAGTTGTCATTTCATTTAATTCAAAGAATGGAGCTTACCACTTTGGCATATTACTTTCTATGACCTAGGGCAAGTCCAATATCTCAGGATTCCTTCAGGGTCAGTTAGTCGGATGCCAATACTCAAAACCTCATGTTCAATATACCTGGATTCATGAGTAACAGTAAAATATTTGATGTAATATATCAGAAGTCAAAAGCTGTTCTTTGAGATATACAAGGGTGTATAACCTAATTTCCTCACTTAAGAAAGTTCTCTAGGCTTGTAAAGGCATTTTTCTGAACTGAAATAACACAGATGGCTGTCTCAGAAGTGACTAAGATAAGGAGCCATGAAGTTGTGGACTGCTGAACAAATCTGGTTCACTGCTATGCTAATTACCAGTTAACTGAGCCATCAATTTCTATTTCAAGTTTTTACTACATGGAAGAAAACAGTATGTAGAAAAATGAAACTTTACAGCACAGATTTCCGTCATATTATTTATTATTTATACTGTGTAAACATCTCATTATTCTGCTGGAACATGATGTGCAATAGTCCAGGGATGATAAAATCATATGATTATACAGATAAAATCAAACCATAAAAAGATAAGATTTCTTTGTTCCGTGTGCACTGTCCTTGCTGTGTAGGGCAGATATATGTAGGGGAGAAAAAGTCAAAGTTTTATAAGGCAATAACTTTTTCATATGATTTTATCTAAATTACTTGATTTAGTTTTAGGCAAAATCACAGTAAGAAGCTCAAGCCAAACGTGGTTAAGGCTGAAGAGGCCAAACAAAGCTGGTGAAGTAAAACAACTGCCCTTATTCAGTTGGCAAAATGTGTATTTTGATAATTGCAGATGTTTCTAAGCCAGTGTTTCTTGACCAGGGTAAGCTTCAGGGGTTCCATCAACAACCAGCTGTGCAGGGCTGTACTGGCATATATGCCAGCAATTATATATTCCTACAGGTGCATTTTTCTGGCAAGAGGACTAACACTCAGAAAGGTAAATGTCCATGCTCTAAAATAGTGATTCTTCAACTTTTATTGTATACTACAGTCACTTGGGGAGCTTGCTGAAATCTCCAATTCCTATAATAACCAAGGTGGGAATTTTGGCAGTATGTAACAAAATTAAATATTCATTTATCCTTTGATTCAGCAATCCTTGTTCCAGAAATTTATCCTGAAGATGTATCTTCACAAATAGGAAATAACATAGGCACTAAGTCATTCACAGTAACGTGACTAACAATGGCAAAATATGGAAATCAATTTTATTTTTTTCCCCGACCTTCCCTACCACCCTATTCATTAATTTCTTTCCAGAAAATTAGGCTCAATGTTCTCAGAATACAATAGGGAATACTAAGGCATCTGGTCTTCTTCTCTAGAGAAAAGAGAAAAATGACCATTGAAGACACACGTGCTTTAGAAATTACAAATGTTTAGGAATGGTTGGGTAGGGTAACTCTGCAGATTATTCACTGATAGGTACACTGTCTTGTAACATAATTTTATTAGTTAGAATAAAACCAAAGAATTTAAAATAGTAGGCTACTTGATAATGATAATCTTGTCCCAATTTTTACAATTTATTACATGTAGACCAATTATTTTTTCAAGAAGAATAGATTGCTTGAATCTGTATTGAAATTCTTCTTAGAAAGTCCTTAGATTATTTTTTGCTCTTCAATTTTTATGCCTTTTTTCTTTTTTCACACATTTTGAAAATTCTGTCATGTTCATTGAGGGTACAAAGTTAGGTCACACTGTTTGCATTTGTTAGGTAAAGTCCCTCTTACAGTTGGGTCCTACCCCAAGAGGTGTACCATACACCTTAACGTTGGGCCCTGTAAGTAGGAGCCCCCCCATCCCTCTCCCTACTCTCCTCTCTCTACTCCTTTGTTCCCCCAATCCCCACTTTGAATTGATTTGAGTTTTTCTCTTTTTTTCTTCAATATTAAATTCTATAATATTCAGCTTTTTTATGTGTCACTTTGGCGAGGTATCATACTTACTTAGTGTTTGTTACTCAAACACTAATCTACATGTTACTGTGAAGATATTTTGCATATGTAATTAATATAATCAGCTCTTTTTAAGTAAAGAGAATATCTTCGATATGGATCACTATGAAAATTTGGAGACAGATTGGTCTGTTATTTCACTCCCCAGAAACACTTCTGATAATGTCCTTTCTGATTCACCTGTGCAAGCTGCAACTTGCTCAGCTTATCAGAGTTGCTGGGAGGGCTTTTTTGTTTTCTATCCGTATAGATTTTATGTTTCTTGATTTTTCTCTATCTCAAAACACTTGTAGTGAACTGTGTATCTGAGTTGACCTAATTTAATCACTTGAAAGATTTTAAGAGCAGAACTGTGGTTTCCCCGAGAAAATAAATTCCATCTGAGGACTAGAACATCCGCTTTGGCTCGAGTTCCAACCTGCCAGTCCTGTCTGTCTGCCCCAGAGATTTCTACCAAATTTGACAGAATCTACCCCCACCTGCATTTCTACCTCCTTATAAGAAATCTCATGAAAACAGAACCAGACTATATAAAAATACTGATACCGTGCCAAAGAATTATTTAGAAGAATGCCCTTCTTCCAATCTCACTCTGCTTAATTTTTTGAAACTTGTCTCTGAATGAATCTCAGCACTGGAATGAGAGGTTCAGGGAAAAACTTTTTTAAACAATTGAACACAACACACCTTCTGTGCGTGGGACATAACTACAAGACGAACTCTACCTAAGAAAATCAAATATTTTGATCTAGTTGCTTGTACCTTCACATTAACCTGAAATAAATTTACTTTAAAAAAACAAAAACAAAACAATTGGACCTGAATGAAAATGATCTGAGGTTGAAATAATAGAGGCTTTTACTTGTTCCTTACCTAGAAAAGCCCAAATCAAATGACGAAGAAAGAACAGAAAACAGTAAGATATGTTTAATTCCTGAATCTAGCCATGCCAAAGTCAGTAGTGCTTGCTTTATTTAGTAATTTGAGTCACTAAATTTCCCATTTGAATGTTTCCCATTTGAATGCTCATTTGAATGTTTTCTAACATGTACAACTAAAAAAATTCTTCTCTCATAAATATGCATTGTGGTAGGAAAGGATAATTTTAATACCTGCCATAATGATAAGAGAAACAGAAGTCAAATATTCTATCCATAATAAATGTATTGAGAATATTCTAATTGTATTATCTACCATGTGTTATCAGTCTTTAACACTGGCATTCTTTGCAAAATGTGAAATATTATTGTTAAGAAGATCAGTTTGGAATATATATCTATTTAATTATCATTTCTTTTTTCTGATGGATAAAGCACTTTCCCTTCCCACAGAATTTAGGTACACTTACCCAGCTTCCTTCCCAGGGCAGTACCTCCCACCTTGCCTTTTTTCCCTTGCTTTTTATAACAGTGGTGGACACGTAGCCTATTTGTACCCCATATATTGGAGTAAGTCAATCAGATTCCCCAACTTAGATTCTTTCAACTTACAACACAGAAAGCTAGTCCTGGCTGATGGCTGGAAGGCTCATGAAGTAAAGGCCCTGGTCTTTGAGACAGGTACAAGTGCAACAGCAAAAGCTGGTTGAGAAGGAAAGACAAAGAGAGGAAGGAGTGAGAGATGATGAGTGACCATGAAGACAGAAATGTTCTCTTTCTCTTTGCTCATAAATGACCTTTAACTTCACTGAAAGAAATGTGTTAGGTAATTATCACGGTAAATAATGGGTCTTCTAACCAGGATTTAGGAGTGGTAAACAAAGACTGACTTCTTGTAACACTGTGAAGTTAAAAGAAAAATCAGATTCAAACTGTACCAAGGAAAATTACTCTGAGGTAATGCTGACCTCTATACCATCATGATAAAACTCTATCTTTACTCCACTTTAAAAAGTGAAATGATTAAATCCTAACAGAGACATAAATAAAGTGTCCAGCATTCCTGCAGGTAAGTAACTACAGGGTTTGGTTTAGAACTCCAGGTCTCTTAGGTTATGGGAATGCTATAGGCTCAGTTTCCTCCCAGGATTTCCCTGTCCTCTGGACAGTGCTGTGTACTTACAAAGCCCCACTTTCTGATGATTTCAATTATATTGAATTTTTTTATTTCCTTGCAATCTTTGGCCAGGGCTGGGTTTGAACCCACCCCCTCTGGCATATAGGGCCGGCGCCCTACTCTTTGAGCCACAGGCGCCACTCAATTTTATTGAATTTTAGCTATCATTTATAAATATCAAAAACAGTGTTCAGAGTTACTACCTTTCTTGTTCAATTAGAAAGTAAGAACTCTAGGAAAAGGAGTCAGTTGTTTCTATAGTATATAAAACATTTTCTGTGTCTGATAAACAAAATGACAGAAATAATAACACTGCACTTTTGAATTTCTACTGAAGTATTGGGTTATTTCAATAATTATAGGTGGAACTCTAATGCACTGAGATGCTACGAAAGGTTAAATGATGCATGTGTATTCATTTATCACTTTTCCTACACATGTAAATAGAGATGACAATGTTCTACATAAAGTGCTTTAAAATTGCTTACTGAAAATGGGCATTACAGACTCACAAACTTTTTTATTTTGGGGCATACTATAATAATCCTGCAAATAATGTTCTAAAAACTCTTAATCCCTAAGGAGTTTTCTTCCTTTCTACCTCCATCTTTCTTTCCACTCACTGTCTTTCTTTTTCCTTCTCATCAATAAATATGAGAAACTTATCAAAGACAGTTGTCTCTATTTCAGTTAGAATTTGTAATGGTATTTATAAATTAGCATAATCATTAATAGTGGTTAAAGTTAGAGCACTGAATTCAGGTAAATTAATTTCATGAATACTACATAAAACTCTTTGTGAAAAGATGATCTCACTTATCATGTGGTATGTCTTTTGAATTATTTTGCATCCAACTTTAGATCGTAAATAATTTGGAAGCAGGAGCTATAACCTTTATGTAATAATCCTAAAGACCATTAGATATAAATCATCTTTAATCCTTTAAAGATCAGCCCAGTATCATCATGTCTGAATTTTCACCCCAGTGTGCCTAGCTAATATTTGTCTAGTACCAACAGCAAATAGCTTGACAAATACAGTTTATTTCTATACAATCTATTTGCTAAGTATAGCACACTCTTTTAAAATTATGATCTGCTCACATTCAAGATGTAAAACCCTATTGGAAAGCAAATAGATTGGGCACACAGAAATTGACCAAAAAGCCACAGTTGTGGGGGCATGTGATCCTAGGATTTTGCCAGACATTTGCTATTCATGCTTGATCTATTGGTTGTGCTATGGCGTTTTCTCTGAAATTCCAAATTCTGCTATCTGGTATGCCTAACTTTTAGTACTTTTTCTTAGTGACTGCTTCTGTTCTCTCTGAATCCTTAATTGAATAGTTTTCATTCAGGCTCACAATTCTGCCTTTAGCTCCTTAATATTATTTTGATTTTATAACCCGATTTTCCTGTTTTAAAAATAAATGGTATCCTGATTCTATTTAGCATTGTTATTACAACCTAGAACAACTCTCTGAACAAAGGTGGTAGCATATATAGAGGTAGGCTGAACTTTAGAGACAGTTACTCATTTATTCTTTCATTCAACTCATATTTCTGGAGCATCCATTTTGTCGGGCACCGTACATGTCAGGTTTGCATCATAGTGAGGCATGGTGTTAGTCGGTACACAGAGAAAACATGGTCAGATTGATCTGAGTTTCAATTATAACTCTGTCTCTATTTCATCCTGAGGAAGTGACAGTAGTCTCCCCTTATCTTTGATTTTGCTTTTGGAGCTTTAGTTATCTATTGTCAACCATGGTCTAAAATTATTAAGGGGAAAATTACAGAAATAAACAATTCCTAAGTTTCAAATTATGTTCCATTCTTGGTAGTGTGATAATATCTATACCATCCTGCTCCTATTCACCCAGATGTGAATCATCCCTTTGTCCACATAGCCACATTATAAAGGATACCCACTTGTTTGTCACTTAGCCATCACAATTATTAAATCAGTTATCAAACTGACAAAGCACCAGAAGAAAGCAAATATAGTAAAATAAATTATGAGACAGATCAAGAACACATTCACATAACATTCACTACAGCATATTGTTATAATTGTTCTATTTTATTATTATTATTATTTTTTTTTTTTGTAGAGACAGAGTCTCACTTTATCGCCCTGATAAAGGCGGGTAGAGTGCCGTGGCGTCACACTGCTCACAGCAACCTCCAGCTCTTGGGCTTAAGCGATTCTCTTGCCTCAGCCTCCCTAGTAGCTGGGACTACAGGCGCCCGCCACAGCGCCCGGCTATTTTTTGTTTTGCAGTTCGGCCGAGGCCGGGCTTGAACCCACCACCTTCGGTATATGGGGCCGGCGCCCTACTCGCTGAGTCACAGGAGCCGCCCTATTTTATTATTTTTAATAACTTACTGTGCCTAATCTATATATTACATTTTCTCATAAATTATGATGTATAGGAAAAAATGTGGTACAGGTTAATGTCCCTTTTTAAAAATGCTTTGGAACCAGAAGTGTTTTGGAATTAGGATTTTTTTTTTTCAGATGTTGGAATATTTACATTATACTTACTGGTTGAGCATGCCTAAAATGAACATCTGAAATCAAAGATATTCCAATGAGCATTTCCTTTGAGCATCATGTTAGTGCTCAAAAAGTTTCTATTTTGGAGCATTTCAGATTTAAGATGTTCGGATTAGGGATACTTACCCTAGATATATAAAGTTTAGCCCTATCCATGATTTCAGGCATGCACTGTGGGTTTTGGGACTATGCACTATAGATATGGGGAGACTACTCTACTTAACTTCTGAGCCACAGCTTCTTCATCAATAAGATTAGAAAAATAATGCTCAATTAAAAATGTAATTGGTGTAATTAAATGAAACATAGTATTTAGCATGTAGAAGACACACAAGATGAACATATTTCCCTTTCCCCCGGTTCCACACTTCTTTTTATATGATACTCTATGTTTTCCAGTACTTTCTAGTTGAGATTTTGGGATAGTGACAGATAAAAGAAGCAATTTTATATATGTGAGTTTCACATTACAAATGTCAGTCTGTGAGAAGTATAAGAGCTTGATTAAAAGACTGATTTCTAAGGTGGGTGGTAAATGAGGAGAAATATCTTGGTGAGCCTCACTTCCATATTAAGTAAACTAATGAACTCTATATTAATAGAAAATTTTGGGCTATGTACGAAAAAGTGGCCTGCTACTAAGAAGCACAGTATAACTTCAATAGAACTGCACTCTAGTAGCATTCAAGCACAGTGTTGAGTACTGGTAATAAAAGTTAAAGAAGGTTCATTTCTTTGCCAGCAAACTTATCATAATCTCTCACAAATTTTCTACAAAGTAGTTATAAATTGGATCTGCTGAGAGAGAGCCCTTTGGGAAATACAAATGCATTTTTCAAATAAGAGGGTACCAATAGGTATAATTTAGTTAAGATTTTATTAAAGATTTGTATGAAATTCTATATGAAAACTATTTACATTATTTGTCTGAATAAATAATTGATCTAGTAATGACAAAGAAGAAAAACAAAAACAAATGAACACTTCTCTGTGTGAAAACTAAAAGATCTTTATAGCTTATTCCCTGATAATTCTTATTTTACATTTTTATAAATAATTGAGATACAGAACACTGAAAATCTACAAGTTAGCAAAGGATACTAAGCTTTTACTAAATGAACAGGAAATGCCAAATCAATGTGCAGAAACTGTAGGAAATTCTCAAGAGGCCACAGTATAGCAGAAAAAATGGCATCTGAGGCTCAAATGAATGAGTTCAAGGTAATGCAGTAAGGGAAAAGAATTTCAGTTATTTAGATAGGAATTTGGGCTCTACTCCCATTACTTATCGAATTGTTCCACACAGGAATCTCATTTTACTCTCTTTATTCTAAAAGGTTCTTTGAGACTCCAGTCCAAATATATAATTCTCTGAGAACATTAACGAAATGTGCAGCTGTGGCCACAAGAGGCAGCGCATAATCAAGAGGAGCATTTCGAAACTAAATGGGAAAATATTATCTTACCCATATAACTCTTATCATGAGAATTACAGGTGGAGTACGCGTTTACTTCTAGTTACAGAGCTTCTAGAAGCTCAATGAAACCTTTAACTTAATCCATGATAAGAGGTAGCAATGGGGGTATGGTAGTGATATTTTTGGGGTGGGCAGGTAATTTTTCCTCATAGAAATAGAATAAAATGGTTGGATTTCTGAAAATGTGAGGACAAAGGTTAAAAATGGCTCTGAACAAAATTTATAAAGCCATTGAATTTTAATAAGTTCTGTTAGGCCCAATTCATTGTGACTAACTTCCCATAATTCCTGCTATAGGCACAGGCCAAAACGACTATATTTTATATTTTGTCATCCCACGTTATTTTTCCCCAACCACCACCCTTGATCACTAGTGACCAATCAAGGATAGGCACTTGACCCAAGAGTAACAAATACCATAGAAGCTCCATAGTTAACCCCTCCTTACATTAACACCTCTTTAAGTTGACCTAATTTTCATAGACCAGACATGTACCACATGTTTGCATCAGTACAGTAGGCCTCATTCTTTATGTTGAGTGTACCCATATGCTGATCAGTTTGCTGCAGTTCCTTGAGTGGTCAACTTACAGATGTTCCACTGTATGTCTTATAAACTAATGACCCAAATTAATAAATTTATTTCTCTTAAGGTTTTGAATCAGGGAGTTGATGATTGTTAGTCATAGAAGAAAGTTGGAAAATATTCTGATAAGAACAATCTAATAGCAAAACTATTCCCAGCTTTAGACCCCATGAATCCTTCACTTATTTAAACCTTTATTTTAGAGTTCCTATATCTAATAATATAATAGTATCTTTGATTACTATTGCTTCAGCGGGTCTGTGTTCTAGCAATTAAACAGGACTAAATAAAACATAGAAGAGGCACCAACATGTTAACAAACCTTAACATACTTAATATTCAAATTGTGGTAAACATGAATGAGGTGAAATGAAGAAAGAGGAAAAGAAAGATGAAAAAAACTAATGAAACTTTACCCATAAATAATGCAGTTCTAAATGACATCAAGAAAGTCCCAACCTTACCCTAGGTGGTGCAGTACATAATGGTAGTTGAGATTATGAGCTTAGACTCTGTGCCTGTAGCTCAGTGGGTAGGGTGTCAGTCACATTCACTGGGACTGGCAGGTTGGAACCCAGCCCAGGCTGCCAAACAACAATGACAACGACAACACAACAACAATAAAATAGCTGGGCATTGTGGCAGGTGCCTGTAGTCCCAACTACTTCGGAGGCTGAGACAAGGGTATTGCTTATGCCCAAGAGTTTGAGGTTGCTGCGAGCAGTGATGCCATGGCACTCTACCGAGGGTGACATAATAAGATTCTGTCTCAAAAAAAAAAAAAAAAGATTATGGGCTTAATAGCAAAGACTACTGCTATGGTTTGAAACTCGATTACCTCCAAAATTGACGTTAAAACTTAATCCCCAATGTGGTTATCTATAAGGTGAGGCCTCTAAAAGGCAATTGGGTCATAAGAGCTCTTCTTCATAAATGGATTAATCCATTCGTGGGTTAATGGGTTATCTCAGGAGTGAGACCAGAAGCTTAATTAGAAGAGAAAGAGACATTTAAGTTAGCAGGCTCAGTCTCCTCACTAGTGATGGCTTGTGTTATCTAGGCACTCTGCAGAGAGTCCCTACCACCAAGAAGGCCCTCAACACATGTGACTCTTCACTTTGGACTTCACAGCTTTCAGAACTGTAAGAAATATTTTTTTTCCTTAAGTTACCGAGTTTCATCTGTTATAAGCAACAGAAAATGGTCTAAAGCCAACTACCTTTATTAAAATTCTGGTTCTAATATTTATTTTTATAGAAATACATATTTAAACCTTTCTGTAACTCCATTACCTTGTCAGCAAACAGAGAAAATAACAATATTAATTAATTATTAATTAATAATAATTAATTTTTAGGTGTTGATTAAACAAATGAATACAAAAGCTCTTAGTAGAGGGTCTGGCATTCAAATAAAAATTTTAGCATTGAAAAATATGGTATTATTATTAGAAGACAAACATTAAAATAGATATGTTCATGAATCTTAATTATCACAAAGGAAAAGTGGAATTTAACTCTCAAAAAAATTTATGGAAAATGATTGTTCCTTCTGACACAAATTTGCTTACATGGTCTCCCCAGTATAGGCAGTGTAGGAGTCTACATGGAGCAAATGAATGTTAGAACAAGCAATATGTCTAGGAACTTACAGAAAAACTTTTTTTTAATTTATATTTTAAATGGGAACTGTAAGTAATAAACCAGAGAGAAATGGAAAACTTACACAATATTATCAAATGTTTTGTAGATAGTAGTACAATTTATATATACTTTGTTCTCACTTAGGTTCAGGAGGAAAGTAAATATAAAGTTTCTTATTCTTTTGTGTAACCTATGCATATTTTCATTGCATTATTTTCTATTTTGTGTGAGCCTGGTCTGTAAATATATTAATTTCTTAAATAGATTATAAGCTTCTTATGGAGTGGGACAATGTCTTATATTTATTTCCCCACCCACTAATTACATGTAAAATTTTTTCAAAACTCATGTTGAAAGAAGACCTTTCATCTAGATTCACGAACTGTTAAAGTATTGACCATACAGAGAAGGTAGGAGGAGGCAGAGAGGAGAGGGAGAGAAAGACAAAGAGAGGAAAGGGAAAGTGTAAGTGTGTGTGTGTCTATTTACTATAGGCATATACATACCTACAAGTTTTTCCCTGTTGAACTCACTGAAATAAATTTTTTTTTCTTCTTTTTTTTTTTTTTATTAAATCATAACTGCGTATATTAGAGCAATCAAGGGGTACAATATGCTGGCTTCATATACAATCTGAAATATTTTCATCAAACTGTTTATAATACCCTTCATGGCATTTTGTTAGTTATTGTATGAAGACATTTGTATTCTGCATTTAGTAAGTTTCGCCTGTACCCTTCTAAGATGCACCATAGGTGTGGCCCCAGCAATTACCCTCTCTCCACCCCAACCTCCCTCCTCACTTCCCTTCCCATATTCTTTAGCTATAGTTGGGTTATAGCCTTCATATGAAACCTTTAAATTAGCTTCATAGTAGGGCTGAGTACATTGGATACTTTTTCTTCTATTCTTGAGATGCTGTGCTAAGATGAATATGTTCCAGCTCCATCCATGTAAATTTGAAAGAGATAATGTCTCCATTTTTTTCTTTAAGGCTGTATAATATTCCATGGTATACATGTACCACAATTTATTAATCCATTCATGGGTTGATGGGCACTTGGGCTTCTTCCATGACTTAGCAATTATGAATTGGGCTGCAATGAACATTCTGGTACAGATGTCTTTGTTATAATGTGAT
>CAUYON010032737.1:0-13607 GCA_963573935.1 Arctocebus calabarensis
CTTACTGTGTTGTTGGCTGTGCAGAAGCTTTTTAGTTTGATCAGGTCCCAGTTGTATATATATATATATACAATAAATATATATATATTTCTTTTTGAGACAGAGCCTCAAGCTGTCACCCTGGAACCCTGGATAGAGTGCCACGGCATCACAGCTCATAGCAACCTCCAATTCCTGGGCTCAATCGAGTCGGTTGCCTCTGCCTCCCAAGCAGCTGGGACTACAGGCGCCCGCCACAACGCCCGGCCATTTTTTTTTTTTTTTTTTTGGTTGCAGCCGTCATTGTTGTTTTGGGGGCCCAGGGGAGATTCGAACCCGCCAGCTTAGGTGTACGTGGCTGGCGCCTTAGCCCGTTGAGCCACAGGCGCCGAGCCAGGCCTGCTATTTCTACCTCTGGTGTCAATGAGGTGATGGGTGGATGACGGGAACACCTGGAAACTTTGAGTTCTGAAACAAGACCATCTATTGGCAACAAAACAGGTTTTGATCTTTTAATTTTTATTGTAACTATGCATAGCAGGAATGCTTGTGTGTGAGATAGAGATAGAAATTTTAAGCCTTTTAAATTCTGTGAAGGCAAAAAGTGGAAACCCAATAAACACATGTATGTGTGCTGAGTTGGGGGTGGCACAGGAGATGAAACTGCTGGAGGGAGAGGGATGAGTGACTTTCCCCAAGACAAAATTGAGTAAGTGGGGTTGATTGCTGCACAGGTGAGTAGAAGTATTTAATTCGCATTGTAATTGTCATTTCCAGAAATTTAGTACCAAATTCCCTGTGTGATTTCCTAACTTTTGCAAATCTTTTTTTACTTGAAGATTACTACGAAGGAGTTACCGCTTGTTAGTTATTAACACTTTGGAGTGAATTACTTTGTTAGATCCCTCCCAGATAGTAACTGAGGAACTTTACTTTATTGAAGCGGAGGAAAGGTAGAGAGATGGAAATCACAGCTTGGCTTGGGGCAGGAGGAGTGGGTGCTACCCGGGGTGCGTGTGGAATCTGTAGATGGGGGGGCGTATACCTAAGGATTCAACAATGGTAAACAAAAGAAGCCTTAGGAAGCTGTTGAGGGCACACATTGCCTCACGGTCTTTTTGCTGAAGGACTCCGGCTTGGGGTGGCCGCTGGTCACATCTTTTCCGTGCTTGGAATGGAGCAAATGGCACACATATGGGTGGAGTGCAGGGACCCCGAAGAGGTCCAGGCCTTAATTCCTGTAATTATGTTAAATTACATGGCAGAAGAGACTTTACAGAGGGAATTAAGATTTTGAACATGAAAACAGTAAGGTAATTCTGGATTATCCAGATGAGCCTAATGTAATCACATGAGCCTTTAAAAGTGGAAGAGAAGGGCCGAAGGCTGGGTCAGGGAGGTGGGACTGCAGAAGAGGCCGGAGAGACTCGAAGTGTGAGAAGGACTCAAACCCTGGTTTTTTTTTTTTTTTTTTTTTTTTAGACAGAGCCTCAAGCTGTCACCCTGGGTAGAGTGCCGTGGCATCACAGCTCACAGCAACATCCAATTCCTGGGCTCAAGCAAGTCTCTTGCCTCTGCCTCCCAAGTAGCTGGGACTACAGGCACCCGCCACAACGCCCGGCCACTTTTTGGTTGCAGCCGTCATTGTTGTTTGGCGGCCCTGGGGCTGGATTCGAACACGCCAGCTCAGGTGTACGTGGCTGGCGCCTTAGCCCGCTGAGCCACAGGTGCCGAGCCTCAAACCCTGGTTTTGAAGATGGAGGAGCAGGGTCATGAGCCAAGGGACATAGCAACCTTGAGATGCTGGGAAGCCTCCTCTACAGCCCCCAGAAAGGAAAGCGGCCCTTGATTTCAGCCTCAGGACACAGCATCTGACTTCTGGCCTGCAGAACTGTAAGGAAATACAGTTAAGTTGCTAACTTTGTGGTACTTGGTGACTGTGGCAGTAGGAAAGGAACACAGAATGTAGACAACCACTCAACTCCTGTATCAGCGGCCTTCCACGTTGTGAGGGTTATAGCCCCCTTTGCGAGGCCGATGAAAGTTACAGATCTTCTAGCTAGAAGAATTCGCACACACATACATCTAACTTTGAGTGCAATTTTGAGAGGTTCATGAACCCATTAAATCACACTCATAGACCCAGAGAGAAAACCTTTGCTGATGGGAAAAAGGCAAAAAGTAATGTTTAGAGGAGGCACAGGGTAAAACAAGGCTTCCTGGTGATAGCATTATTATCCCCCATCAAGGACAGTCACGGAACCCAGGAGAGCGCTTAGCTGGTTGCATTGAACTGATTTAGTTTGAATGAAGCGAATTTCCTAGACGTGGAAGCTGAAAGGCTCAGCCTGACCTTCACTGATGGGCTCCTTGGAATGAGGCCACACCACTGAGGACCACAGTCACTCTTCCTACTGACGTCTAGTGATTGGAAGATTATTGTGAAAATTACAATGTAAAAATTACTGAGAGGGGGTATTCATTTTATTCTCCGTGGAGTATACACAGAAAAAACCATAGATATCATTCCTTTGTAAGTTAATTTATGAATGTTTGTGACAAGAACTGTTTGGGGGATTACCACTGTTACTTGGATTTCCTGTTTGTTTACAGCTGTACTGTCTAATAGATAGATAATGTTTGCAACTTAGGTTATTACTGTATCCACATTAAAAAAGTAAAAAGCTAGCAAAATTAATTTTAATAATATATTTTATTAAATCTAATATATCTAAAAATAGTATTATTTAGGCTTGGTGCCTGTGGCTTAATGGGCTAAGGCGCCAGCCACATACACCTGAGCTGGCGGGTTTGAATCCATCCCGGGCCCGCCAAACAACAATGACGGCTGCAACCAAAAATGACTGGACATTGTGGCAGGCGCTTATAGTTCCAGCTACTTGGGAGGGAGAGGTAGAAGACTCGCTTGAGCCCAGGAATTGGAGGTTGCTGTGAGCTGTGATGCCACAGCACTCTATCCAGGGTGATAGCTTGAGGCTCTGTCTCAAAAAAATAAACAAAAATAAAAAATATAAAAATAGTATTATTTAAACATGTAATGAATATTAAAATATCAATGAAATATAGTACATTCCTTTTTTTTCTTTTTGAGACAGAGTCTCACTCTGACACCTGGGCAGAGTGCCATGGCATCATAGCTCATAGCGACCTCAAACTCCTGGGATCAGGTGATTGTCCTGCCTCAGTCACAGGACACCCTGTAGTAGTTGGGACTGCAGGCACCTGCCACCAGGCCTAGCTAATTTTTCTACTTTTTGTAAAGATAGGGTTTCACTTTTGCTCAAGTTGGCTGGTGTTGAACTCCTGGCCTCAAGTGATCTTCCTGCCTTGGCCTCCCAAAGGCTAGGGTTACAGTACAGGTGTGAGCCCATGCCCAACCCTGTTCTTTTATCTCACATTAAATTTTTGCTATCTAGAGTGTAGTTCATACTTATAGCACATCTCAGTCTTAACTGACAATGTGTCAACTGTGTGGCCAGCCCACATAGCATTTGTGACCATATTAGTGCATATTTAAAGAGCAATGAAGCATTGAAATGAAATTTTTTCCTCCCTGCCTTCCTCCCTTCCTTCCTGCCTTCTTCCCTCCCTCCCTTCCTTTTCCACAGAGTCTTACTGTGTGGCCCAGGCTAGAGTGCTGTGGCTTCAGTCTAACTCCCAGCCACCTCAAACCCATAGGTCCATGCAATCCTCCTCCCCTAGCCTTTGGAGTAGCTCGGACTAGAGGCACCTGCCACACGCTTGGCTAATTTTTTTATTTTTAGTAGAGACTGGGTCTTGCTCTTGTTCAGACTGGTCTCCTGAGCCTCAGCCTCCCAGAGTGCTAGGGTTACAGGTGTGAGCTCCTGCACCTAGCAAATGCACATTTTGAGGCAGTAAACATTATTTAATAAAACATTATCTGTGTGAGGCTGGGCATGGTGGCTCACACCTGTAATCCCAGCTCTCTGGGAGACCCAGGTGAGTGGATTGCTCTGAGCTCACAGTTTTGAGACCAGCCTGAGCAAGAGCGAGACCCTGTCTCTAAAACATAGCTGGGCGTTGTGGTGGGCGACTATAGTTCCAGCTATTTGGGAGGCTGAGGCAATGGAATTGCTTGAGTCCAAGAGCTGGAGGTTACTGTGAGCTATGATGCCACTGCACTCTACCAAGCGTGACAAAGTGAGAGTCTGTCTCAAAAAAAAAAAAAAAATTATTGGCTCGGTTCCTGTGGCTCAGCCACATACACCTGAGCTGGCAGGTTCGAATCCAGCCCAGTCCCGCCAAACAACAATGACGGCTGCAACCAAAAAATAGCTGGGCATTGTGGCGGGTGCCTGTAGTCCCAGCTACTTTGGAGTTGTAGGCAGGAGAATTGCTTGAGCCCAGGAGTTGGAGGTTGCTGTGAGCTATGATGCCATAGCGCTCTACTCAGGGCGACAGCTTGAGGCTCTGTCTCAAAAAAAAAAAAAAAATTATCTGTGTGTGTTATATATGCAATACACCTATATATATATATATATATACACTTACACGAAAATAGCCTTAAAGGCCAAAGTCCTTATGGCAGAGGAGCGCTTATCACCGGCTGCTCCATTTGATCATATATTCAGTGATTCCATTGGCAATCAAGTATAAAGGAAGAAAAATATAAAAAAGGACAGATTATTTTTTAGCAGAGTTTAAGCAGGTTGATCTGAACAGATTTGTTTACTTATTTAATATGTATCTGTTTATTTTTATTTTTGTTTTATTCAAAAAATTGAATTTTTTTTTTTTTCGGATAGAGTGCTATGGCATCATAGCTCACAGCAACCTCCAATTCCTGGGCTCAAGCGAGTCTCCTCCCTCTGCCTCCCAAGTAGCTGGGACTACAGGTGCCTGCCGCAACACCAGGCCATTTTTTGGTTACAGCCACCATTGTTGTTTGGCAGGCCCGGGATGGATTCGAACCGCCAGCTCAGGTGTACATGGCTGGCGCCTTAGCCCGTTGAGCCACAGGTGCCAAGCCTGAAAATAGAATTTTTATAGTGTAAAAGATCTTACAAATCATTTATTTTTTTCAGGTGAGGAAGCAGATTAGATTAAGGAAAGAAGAGAAAATACAAAGTTACGTTGTTTCCTTACGTGGGGTTTTCCAAGTAACCCTCTTTCCCTCCCCACCACTGCCACTGCTAGGTATTATTAATACCCATTGAGCTGCTAATGTGTCAGGCACTAAAATCATCATTACTGATCCCACAACAACTCCACAAGGTGGGTCTTGCTGTCCTCAGTGAACACATGAAGTCACTGAGACTCAGAGGGGCTGTATAACGTGTCCAAGTTTATACAGATTTATCCCTTTTTATGCAAACCGAGCTTTTTCTACTACACCATTCAGCTTCCATCAGCTGGGGAAGGAGAGGACCAGACGGGCTTGTTGAAGTACGGAGGGTGCTACTGAGGCGGCCTAGGGAAGCAGGGCGAAGGGCAAGGGGAAAGAGCAAGGCAGGCACGGAGGGGTGGCAAGTTCGGGCAAAGCTTCCAGAGCAGCGCTGGGGTCCGTGGGGTGGTTTCCTGCACCCTCAGCGGCTCAGGGGCTGGGAGGCCCTTCCTTTTTTTTTTTTTTTTTTGAGACAGAGCCTCAAGCTGTCACCTGGATAGAGTGCTGTGGCATCACAGCTCACAGCAACCTCCAATTCCCGGGCTCAAGTGAGTCTCTTGCCTCCACCTCCCAAGTAACTGGGACTACAGGCGCCCGCCACAACGTCCGGCCATTTTTTGGTTCCAGCCGTCATTGTTGTTTGGCGGGCTCGGGCTGGATTCGAACCCGCCAACTCAGGTGTACGTGGCTGGCGCCTCAGCCCACTGAGCCACAGGCGCCGAGCCGAGGGCGGCCCTTCCTTGACAGCCAGCCGGCAGGTGGGCTTCGAGGAGGTGGAAGGGGAGGACGTGGAGTTGCCTGACTTCCCTAAGGAGGAGCGGTGCCTGGCGGCTGCTTCTGCAACATTGCCCGCGACAGATGGGCCTTTTCCTGCGTGGGGTTCCGAGGGGTAAAGGCACGGCCGCTCGGTTGGCTCGCTAGCCCCGCGGTCTGGGGATTCGCAGTCTGCGCTCGGCTCCGTGCCTGCCTGTGTCTCCGGATGATGTGCAGTTTCACACCCCGCCGTGTAGCTTTTCCTTGTTTCTTGCTGCTGGAGATGCTAAAAGTGAAAAATTTTCCCTTATATGATGAAAGTATGTGAATATAACAGACACATTTTGCAGGAAAGACACACACAACACAGCACCCAGCTCCGAGGCAGTGACGCAGCCAGGGGTGAGTGGGTGCGCTTTGCGTGTTGTCCTCAGGGGGCTGCGTTCCCGCTGCAGCAGCCAGACGCCGGGGGGCCTCCTGGGCACCTCCTCCCGGCTCTTTCACTGCGTCGTTCCAGAGGGCCCGTAGCCCACTGGTTAGGGCACCGGCCACATGCACCGGGGCTGGTGGGTTTGAGCCCAGCCCAGGCCTACTAAACAACAATGACAGCAACAACAACAACAACAAAATAGGCGGGGGGTTGGGGCGGGCGCCTGGAGTCACAGCTACTTGGGAGGCTGAGGCAAAAGAATTGCTTATGCCTAAGAGTTGGAGGTTGCTGTTAGCTATGATGCCTCCGCACTCTACAGAGGTGACATAGTGAGACTCTGTCTCAAAAAAACAAAACAAACAAACAAAAACCAAGGGAAAATCCACATAGAAAATCCAGTGATTCCAAAACCACATAATATAAATCTCTGGTTGCAAGGTACTTAAGGTTCTGTAGACTTTCCGTGGAAAAGCATCAATTTTAGGAGATAGAGATAGACATGATAGTTATGGTTGCATTTTTTTTTTTTTTTTGTTTTTTGAGACAGAGCTTGAAGCTGTCACCCTGGATAGAGTGCAATGGCATCACAGCTCACAGCAACCTCCAATTTCTGGGCTCAAGCGAGTCTCTTGCCTCTGCCTCCCAAGTAGCTGGGACTACAGGCGCCTGCCACAACGCCTGGCCAGTTTTTTGGTTGCAGCCGTCATTGTTGTTTGGTGGGCCCGGGCTGGATTCGAACCCGCCAGCTCAGGTGTACGTGGCTGGCACCTTAGCTGCTTGAGCCACAGGCGCCAAAAATGCAGGGTTGCATTTTTTAAAGAAATGAGTTCTACCAGTAGTTTAAAAAACACTGTGGAGTCCATTGTGTAGGCTCTGGAAAAACAGCCATTGTCATCTATTGCTGATAAGAATGTGGGATGATATAATCCCTGTAGAGGGGCAATTTGGCAATATTTAAGAGAACAGCATATGAATTTACCTTTTGACCCCAACCATCTCGCTTCAGGAATTTATCCTGAAGAAACATCTTCAACAACATAAAACTATATATGTATATTATTATATAGATTATATACCGAGGTACTATTTGTAACTACAAAATGTATATAACCGAAATGTGTATACATAGGATATGGAGTGAATAAGTTTTGTTACATTATGTACACATCACAGAGGATTACACAGCTTTTTAGGAGTGATTTTCAGGCTTACTGCTAAGTGAAAAGTCAGAGAACAAAGGATATACAGTATGGCATTATTAGATAAGAAATGGGGGGTGAGGGGAAATAATGCATGCGTGTCTGCTTACTTTTTCTAAAAAGACACACGGGAAGATACAGCAGAAACTAGAGACATTTTCTGACTCGCAGGGGTCGCTGGGAACAGAATGGAAGGCATATGGAGGGAGAATCAGACTTTCCTGGGGACACATTTGTGGGTGGTTTTGACTTTTGGAATCGGGCAAAATTTTTACATATTTATAAAATAAAATTGATCATCGAGTTTGGGGAAGAAGTCCTAAAATTGAATACAAACAGAAACAAAGACACTGGATTGTACATAAAATGGAGATTCACACAGAAGAAAAAAATAACTCATTCAAGTTAACATTTGGACGTAGTAGCTTGACTGTATATCCCGAGTTTAAAAACAAAAAAACTGTTTAGAAATACTGAATTCCACTTACCAGGACTTTTTGTTGGTAGTGGTACAGATGTAGCAATTCTGAAACTATTTTGCATGTATTTTAGTATTGAACAAATAACTACATTACTAATATTGGGAGCCAGAGTTCTTACTTAGAGAGGTGAGACGCAAATAGGGAACCAGGCAAGGTAAGGAAGAACCTGATGGTGCTGGATGGATGCAAACTCATGCTTTTCTCTTTTTAAAACAAAATAAAACGAGCCCCTAGCTATGTTTGCTTAAAGAGCAATAGCAATGATGAGATCTGGTTTTCAAATCTCAGTTTAAAAGTCATTCCCTATTGAAAGGAACCAGGGCTTCTTGAAGAATCGAGTTTTCACACACGGGACAGGGAAAATGTAACATGGACCAGGAAAACTTGCTCTGCCAGGAAGTAAGGAAGCACTAAAACTCATGGAGGTATGTCAAAAGGACTTAGCAGCCAGCTGATGGACTTTCTCTGGCCAAACCTGGGATAATTTGAGCATCAAAATGAATAGTGACACTAGTGGATTATATCCTCTTGAGTATACTTAACCCGTGAATTCTGCAAGCAGGCAAGTGGCAGAGAGGGAGGGGGAAGGAAGGCTCTTTGCAGTAGAATGCCAACTAATTAATGGAGGAGGAATGATAATTTATGCAGTTATCATAGTAATAATTTATTCAAGCAAGAATTGTTAGTGGATGCTAAAGATTTGTTGCAGAAAATCTGCTGGAAGTCAGGTGTGCTGGCAGAAACCTGTAGTCCCAACACAGGACGCTGAACCTGCCTGAGTCCAGGAGTCCAAAGCTGGAGCTAGCTGTGATTGCAATACTGCACTCTGGCCTGCAACAGAGCAAAGCCCTATCTCTAAAAGACAATAAAGAAAATGTATTGGGGAACAGGGTATTTATATAGTCTCAAAGTAAATCCCCACAGGTTATTAAGTACAAGGAGAAACAGGGAGGGCAAATCTACTAGAACTCGCTTTAATCAAGTCATCATGGTCCACAGCATCCTCCCAAACGATATAAACTGACTATCCTGGGTGTCCTGATATGATGGGCACAATATTGCTTATACAGAGTTTCTGCCACAAGTGTATGATCTTAATTGAATCATGAAACAATAGGAACAAACCAATGTGTTTATTATGCTCTTCAAAAATGTTACTGTCATGAAAGACAAAGGTTGGGACTATTCTAGATTAAAAGAGACTAAACAGGTGACAACTACATGAAATATGGGATTCTGAATTAGGAAAAAAGGTTTCTAGAAAGAATAATATTGGTAAAACTAGTGAAATTTGAATAGGGACTGTATATTAGATAATAACATTGTTTAAATGTTAAATTTCCTGATTTTTATAACTGCCTTGTGTTTATGTAAGAGAATGCTATTATGTAAATACCACGCTAGTCCTAGCATCATCATATGTCACTTGTGATCTCTGCAGTAAGTCTCAAATGGTTCAGCAAAAACACAATAAAGTGAAAACCTATACATTTCCAAGTGTGCTATAATATCTTCCTGAAAAGCATATAAAATATTCTAGGTTCGGCGCCTGTAGCGCAGTGGTTATGGTGCCAGCCACATACACTGAAGCCAGTAGGTTCAAACCTAGCCTGGGCCAGCTAAATAAAAATGACAACAACAACAACAAAATAGCCAGGCATTGTGGCAGGCGCCTGTAGTCCCAGCTACTTGGAAGGCTGAGACAAGAGAATCGCTTAAGCCCAAGAGTTGGAAGTTGCTGTGAGCTGTGAAGCCACAGCACCAAGGGTGACATAGTGAGATTCTTTGTTAGAAAAAATAGAAAAAAAATATAAAAAATAAAAAGTACAATATATACATATATACATATGTATAGATATACATATGTATATATGTGTGTGTATATATATATATATATATATTCTTTTACTATAGAAATTTCTATGGAGTTTTTAGGCCAGGTTCCACAGTTCCTTGTCATATATACTTCTTTAATTTCTTACAGGGGTGGCTAGAAAGGTAAAATGCACTATAATGCATCTGTTGTGCTTTTCAGGCTAAGGGTGACAAAGGTGACAAGGTCCAGGTCTTTTTCTGAGGAGGTGGGTTATTTTTCAGATACTTAGCTTTCTAAAATGCTCTAGTCAGACTCATGTGGTTACTAGAAATAGCATTCAAACTAGTTTAAAGGGCAGGTGGGTATGGTGCAGCATGGGACACTGGGACCATGCCTTAGAGACACTAGAGCTGATTTAGGCAGAAGCGTGTGGCTGCAGCTCTATGCTTCGGCATTATGTGACTGAACGATACTGTGTACATTTTTGCATCCAACGGGTAGAGACGGGGTCTCTCTCTTGCTCAGGCTGGCTTTGAACTTCTGAGCTCAAGATCCTCCCCCCATGGCTTCCTAAAGTGCTGGGGTTATAGGCAGGAGCAACCAGGCCTGATTGAATTGTATATTTTATCTTTCTTTTTTCTTTTTTTTTTTGAGACAGAGCCTCAAGCTGTCACCCTAGGTATAGTGCTGTGGCACCACAACTCACAGCAACCTCCAACTGCTGGGCTCAAGCGAGTCTCCTGCCTCTGCCTCCCAAGTAGCTGGGACCACAGGTACCCACCACAATGCCCGGCTATTTTCGGTTGCAGCCATCATTGTCATTTGGTGGGCCTGGGATGGATTCGAACCCACCAGTTCACATGTACGTAGCTGGCACCTTAGCCGCTTGGGCCACAAGTGCCGAGCCTGAACTGTATATTTAAATGAGTAAATTGAATGCATAGTATGCTGCCATTTATTTATTTATTTATTTATTTTTTTGAGACAGAGCCTCAAGCTGTCACCCTGGGTAGAGTGTCGTAGCATTACAGCTCACAGCAACCTCCAATTCCTGGGCTCAAGCGAGTCTCCTGCCTCTGCCTCCCAAGTAGCTGGGACTACAGGCACCTGCCACAACACCCGGCTATTTTTTTTTTCTGGGTTGCAGCCGTCAGTGTTGGTTGGCAGGCCCAGACTGAATTTGAACCCACCAGCTCAGGTTTACATGGCTGGCGCCTTAGCCCGCTGAGCCACAGGCGCCGAGCCAGCTGCCATTTATTTTTAAAGAGATGATGGAAATACATATATATATGTAAAATATTGCTTAGATTAAAAGAATTGAAGAAGAAGCCATTACAAATGGTCATTTATATGGGAAGGGAGAGGTGAACATATATGAAACAGGGTAGAAGCTAAATTTCTCTTTAATTGATCTTGTTTTTCAGATATGACTTTAGAACATGTAAATAATTTACATAATTATAAAACAAAATTAAATTAAGAAATTCAGTCCTTAAAAGTTAAAATAAAAATTAGGCACATTAACCTAACTGTGTATTGAGCTGGAGGCATAAGCACACTTGAGAAATTTTTTCAAGTGGCTTTAAAATATAGCAATTGGCTATATGTCCCTATTGGAATACATCCTAATAAGAAAAAGAACTGCAAAACAGTATCCCCCCAAAATGACTCCCCCCAAACTGTGTTTAGTAATCATATTGTGGTGGCGGTGTCAAGATTGTTATTCTGAGACTGTTGGTTCATGGTGGCAAAAGGCAGATAAGTAATTACGGTGGGAGTTTAGGCGCAGGGGAAAGAGACAGAAGGCTCATGAGGCCTTGAATTGGAGGTAGCACTAAACTCGGGCTGTTTTTTATCTTTGAAACAGCAACAACACATTTCCTAGCTCCACCCACAGAAAAGATCTAGAAACAATGAACTGCCCGTAGGAATAAATACTCTTTCCAGATTGTGGGCTCTAAAATACCATTTCCTACTGAAAATAATCAGTTTCCTTGGAGATATGCTGATTCCGCTTCTCTGGATTGCACAGGAAATGTTGAAGATGAGTCTTGGAACATGTTGTGATTCAGAAGGCAAAGAAACTGTTAAAGGCTTCTAGAGTTGTCATGGAACTTAGAAGCTAATGTGGGGAGATTCCCACTGGCTAACGATAGGACAATTTAAACATCAATAAGGATGATAGTTGAATGGATTAAACATGTCAGATGTAGGGGCTGAGTATCCCTTATCTGAAATGCTTGGGACTAGCAGCATTGGATTTTGAAATACACACACACAAACACACATATAAAATGAGATTATCTTGAGGACGAACCCAAGTCTAAACACAAAAGTCACTTGTTTATTCCTTTAAAGACATTATAGACATAGCGTGAAAGTGATTTTATACAATATTTAAAAATAATTTTGTGTATGAAACAAAGCCATCAGACAAAGGTGTCACTATCTCAGCCACCCAAGTGGAATGACAATCTGTGGTGGTTTGGCATTGACACCATTCCTGACTCTGAATTTTTATGCACACATATGTAGCGAATCAGATATGTGACATACCACTAACACAGTGAGAAAGAACGCATCCAGGGTGACTGAGCAGCACAGTGGCCTCACCAGAACACCTGTGTCAGCTGTCAAGCAGCAGCAGCAATAAACGACGTCAGGCCGTCAGTCCTCACTGTGGCCGATCACATTAGGTCAGACGTGGGATTTTCCACTTGTGGTATCATGTTGTTACTCAAAAAGTTTCAGATTTTAGACTAGGCGTGGTGGCTCATGCTTGTAATCCCAGCACTATGGGATTGCATGAGCTCATGAGTTCAAGACCAGACTGAGCTAGAGCAAGACCTTGTCTCTTAAAAATAGCCGGGTGTTGTGGTGAGTGTCTGTAGTCCCATCTACTTGGGAGGCTGAGGCAAGAGGATCACTAGAGCCCAGGAGTCTGAGGTTGCTGTGAGCTATGATGACATGGTACTCTACTGAAGGCAACAAAATGAGACTGTGTCTCAAAAATAGAGAAAAAAAAAACATAACAATTTCAGATTTTACAGCATTTCCGATTTTGGATTTTTAGGGTAGGGATGCTCAACCTGTACTTTAATTCTTAAGGATATGATGATATAACTCCTCTTCCCAATTCTCACCAGTAATCTTCGAAGGATGTAAGGAGACAAATTCATTATTTGGATCATGGGTAAAGGGAAAGAATGAAGCATAAATCCTGCCTTTCCTTATGGAACTGTACTTCAGGGAAACCAAACAGATGTTAAAGGGAAGTTTCTTTTTCTCTTTCTTTTCTTTCCTTCTTTCTTTCTTTCTTTCTTTCTTTCTTTCTTTCTTTCTTTCTTTCTTTCTCTCTCTCTCTCTCTCTCTCTCTCTCTCCTTCCTTCCTTCCTTCCTTCCTTCCTTCCTTCCTTCCTTCTTTCTTTCTTTCTTTTCTTCTCTCTCTCTCTCTTTCCTTCTTCTATATATTTTTATGAGACAGACTCTCACTCTGTTGCCTCAGCTAGAGTGTCATGACCTCAGCCTAGCACAAAGCTCCAATACTTGGGTTGAAGGAATCTTTCTGCCTTAGATTCTGGAGTAGGTGGAAGTAAAGACAAGTGCCATAAGGCTTGGGTACCTTTCCTATTTTTGTCAAAAATGGGTGAAAGAACCGGGCAGAGCGTGTCTTGCTGTTGTTCAGCCTTTTCTCCAACATGTGATCTCAGGGGATCAGCCCACCTAGGCCTCCTATACCGTCCAAATATTCAAGTCATGAATGGCAAAAGTCATTGAGCTCTATTTAAGAAATGACCTTCTC